>OY365807.1:396356-458141 GCA_959347315.1 Bimastos eiseni | reverse complement strand
CTTCCAGGCTGAAATTTGGATTAAATTCAATGTCTGAGGTCTGGATTAAAGTTATTACCAAATCAAGTTGTACTGCTTTTGTCGTTTTATTGTATTGTATACGAAAATCATTTTTATATATAAAATGTCTGACTGTGTGAATGATTGATGGGTGGCTACATGTCTGATTGAAGGAGTGATTAATTGTTTGATTAACAGATTGACCCGACCGATCGACCGACTGATTGATTGATTTGTTGATTGATTGGTTGATTGATTGATTGATTGGTTGGTTTAATGACGGAAGAAAAAAATGAAAGACGTAATACATGTCTCCGGTTGGCGATTAACATCAAAGCGTCAACTGAGTACAGAAGTCCTTTATCTGCAACGGAAGAGGACTACTTTAAGGCAGCATTGGATATGCGACTTTCTAGACTTTGAGAATGTAGTGCCTACATAAGAATTTATATGTGTGCGTGTGCTTTGTTGCTATTGTTGTTATTGTTGTTGCTATTGTTGTGCTTGAGTGTGTGTGTGTGTGTGTGTATGTGTGTGTGTGTGTGTGTGTGTGTGTGTGTGTGTGTGTGTGTGTGTGTGTGTGTGTGTGTGTGTGTGTGTGTGTGTGTGTGTGTGTGTGTGTGTGTGTGTGTGTGTGTATTGTTGCTGCTGTTGCTGTTGTGTATATGTTCGGCGCTCGATGCTGATGGTGTTGGAAGGCAAATCACCCGACACACCGCATTGGATAGAGTAAGCATACGCTACGCATCTGGGACATAATCTCCAACCCAAGCCACGCGTAGAATTGGTAACACAGACACACCGCTCGCTCGGGAGGGGGCAGGGGGGTAAATTATGTGGTGAACTCACCGTGGCACAGAGTTGAGGAACCGAGCTTGAGACCCGTTTCCCCTCTGTAAGGTTGACTTCTTTCCTTTTGCTAGGCGTTGGCGTCTGTTAAAACTTAAGATGTGTAACGTAATGGGAGCCATGCGTGGCTGCCGACGGTTAGATTTCACTCCTGTAACTCAATCATTCGCTCATAGACCTACTGTAATTGTAATCATACTGCAGTGTGTTAGTTTGAAATTAAACGGAAATTATTATCATCGTTGAAGCCAGCCTTATCGCACCAGATGCGTTTGTCTGATTGCACACACAATCGCGTCGACGTCATCCCTTAATAATCGCCTTCATTCCTCCTTCATTCTCCCTCTCCATGGACGATGTCCCGTCAACGGATGAGCAGTGCAAGAGGCAACGGATGAGCATGGTCATACGACCCTGCAGTGTTAGGGGAAGGAGAGAGACGGACACACGCGGACACAGACGGACACAGGCGGACACAGGCGGACACAGGCGGACACAGGCGGACACAGGCGGACACAGGCGGACACAGGCTGACACAGACGGACGAATGGACGTAAGGAGACGGACGAACACAAATAGACGGAGACTCGAGTGGACGCAAGGAGAGAGACGAACAAAGCCGGACACAGACGGACGGAGGCGGATATGAATAGACGTAAGGAGACGAACGAATGGATGGACAGGGAGGGACACAAACAGACGGACGGACGTCTTGTCCGTCTTCTTCGTCCGTGACCGTCTTGGTCACGGACGAAGAAATGGTCGGCCATCACTACTCGAGCGAGTCTTAGACTGTTGCGCCTGGCTGATAGATGGATGCCACTGCCCCGATCGGTCATTTGCCGTCGTAAATGACTGCCCCATATATGCCTCTGTGCTCCCTCGAACCTAATTCCGTTTCTGTCCGTCTCTATGTCCTCCTGCCTATCTGTCTTCCTTCGTCTCCTTATCATCGGTTGTCTTATTGAATACCTCTAAGTTTGTACACGTCCCGCGGGCTCTCAGCTATTAATAGCGCCAACTGGATGAAGGTGATTTGTTGATATATTGAAACAGGCAGACAGACGGACACTGCTGCTATTGCTGCTGCTGATGATGATGATGATGATGATTATTATTATTATTATGACGACGGCGACGATGATGATGATGATACTGATATTATAGAAGACCTGTTTTGCTGTTTTCATTCCAGATTGATTGTTCGTTTGTTGCGATTTCCTTTGCGGCGATGACGCTCAGAGAAGGGGATTTTCCGCTCAGCTGAACGATCGTCTGCCTAGTGACGTCATAATGACGTCATTTCAGTGGGAAAGCCTCAGCCCGACGGAATTCCACCAGCTTCAGGAATACGCGTCGTGTGAGTAGGCGTTGGTCATCGTGGTTGTCTTCTGTATCTGGATACTTTGAAACGCTTCATCACAGCGCTATATGATATGTCTCTAATATCCAGGATAAAGGAACTCCACAACTGTTTGAAATCTGATGGTGCTGGTCCGAAGCCTGTGAAAAAGGAGCAGGGAGACCTTAATGGTCTATGTTATCATAGTGTCGTTAAACTCCAACTAACCAATGTGTGATGCTTCAAACGTTACAATCCTACTCCGTCACTGCCTTTACGTTGGTGCTGCCAGTCCAAAGCTTGAACGAATGACCAAACAGACAAACAGAAGAAAAATGAGCCCCTGAACAAAGACTCACCAAACTATAACAACATTTGCTGAGTAATGGCCATTTTCTTCTATGTTGACCTTTTGACCTTTAAAAGTCCATTTTTGAGGGTGACCCAATGGTCGGATTTTGCGCGATTTTCAGTATGTTTTTCAGCAATGAATTCTGAGCAGGACATCGGTAGAAAGCTTCTGAAGCAATTTTGTCTAGGTCAAACTTTATTTTGCCTGGTCTACTATTATATAGATGATTCTTAGAATTATACGAATCTTGAAAACGGTTAACGAACTTGTGTCTCCCTCTATATCAGCAGCAGGCTCATAATAATATTATTTGATCCGTTGACGCCATTAATTGTTTAGAGGAATCTAGAAAGTACGTTCTGGTTTAGCCGGCGGATGTATAATGGTTCGAGAGTTTAGCGAAATCTAATTGGCAACATTGGCGGCTAACATCGAGAAAAATAATTTAAACGATATTCGGCGTTAACATTGCATTACATACCTTAAGTTTGCTGAATCAATTTATGCGTTAAACTCGCTACAACTATAATTTACCATAACAAGGCAACCAGAATGAAAATGATGGATGACGTTGATAAAGCCGCGTTGCTAAACAACGATAACAATTGTTTATAAATATCTCGTCTAGTAATTTTCATCCAGCAATATCGTGGATCCTCACTCTAGCCATACCTGGTGGCAAAAACGGTCGGCAATATCTGTAGAAAATATTATTAACAGTTCCTATCAATTTGAATGGAGTGCAATAACGAATTCATGGCTTAACGCAAGAAATCCGTAGCTAGGGTGAATTCAGAGTTTAAAAGAAATTATTTTGGCATATAATTATATTAGTACAAGTTGTTATTTTTTAACTGTTTTAGTTATTTGTTCGCGATTTACTACTGGCGATTGAAAAGGTGGACACATTGTTTTTTAGGTACAGCCAACGTAGTGCAGTGTCTCCTTAAAATGATCCACTGCTTGAAGTCCAGCAGTGCCAGTCTCAAGCTTAGATAAGGAAGAGGGCGACGCTAATGGTTTTTGTTATCTCTCAGTGTCGTTAAAAACTGCAACTACAGCTACCACTTCTGTTCATATAATTCTAGAGTTTAAGGACAATTCAAAACAATAAATATAAATAGGTCGTTGGAATATTCTAGCGTAGTTCAGCTCTATTTGTTGTAGCTCCAGTTTGACGAAACTGTGATAACAAATATACTTTGCGATACCCTTCTCCTATTGTAGGCCTTTGACTGGCACTACCTCAGTGCGAAAATGGCGCGAGGGTTGTTTATCACATCGTTGCTTCGCGACGATTGACTAAGTTTGTAGATAATAGCATGCTGCTGTGGAAGTTGGTTTTATGAAAGCTA
This sequence comes from Bimastos eiseni, assembly GCA_959347315.1. Lineage (NCBI taxonomy): Eukaryota > Metazoa > Annelida > Clitellata > Crassiclitellata > Lumbricidae > Bimastos > Bimastos eiseni. The sequence goes on along the minus strand of OY365807.1, from coordinate 454,243 downwards.
TGTTGCAAGTGTGTAAATTGTTGTGAAATTTAAATTGTGTAATGTCATGTCACGTCGTCATCGTCGCTTCGCGAATGGGAGAGTGATGTCCAATGTTTTCTGTCTGATACGATGTTCATCAAACTTGTGCCTTTTAAACCAGTCCACGCCATGACATTGTCAAAACAGCAGATTCTGGGTCTTCCACGACTTCGACTTCCTTCCACCATACCCAATATCACACGGTTCTCAATGCCGTCTTTAGGCTGTCTCGCGATGTGCCCGAAGCAGTGATGTATGGTCTCGAGACAGTGTCTCGGTCTCGAGTCGTCTCGAGACAGTTTTTCAGTGTCTTGGTCTCGGTCTCGAAAGCATACTGTCTCGGTCTCGGTCTTGGTCTCGAGGTAGTGTCTCGAAATTTAGAAACCGTCTTGCAGTGAAAGTCTTGTTCTGTCTCGAACAATCGATCGCGATAAGTTTCGCGTTTATTGTCTTAAAATATTGCGCTAAAAACTGAAACCGGAATTTACGAGAAACGGTAATTCTGGTTAACGCGCGAGTTACATGATACTAAAATCAATTCAATTATCTTAAAGTGGAAAAATGTCTGAAAGAGAACCTTAAATTGTGAAGTTTACTTTTACGCAATTTGAAGTTATTGACAAACAATCGCTATGACCATAACCGAAAAGATTGGAACAACTTCGAGTTTTTCAGGGTGAGTAGGGATATGCGCAACTTTTTAATTTCGTTTGGTATTTGGTATTGAATTTGCTTGTTTATAATCGTCTATAAGATTTTAGACGTGTCTAAAAAGGCTTTCTTTATGTTATTCAGAAGATATGCCGACGAAAAGGTATCGAAAAAGATAAAACGCAGCAATATAAAAACTGTCCTCAGCAATTGGTACTACATACATTATAAGTTTCAAATTGAAATTGCACAGGAACATTATTCCCGAAAACTGATACTTTAGTATTTCACAGCATTTTATATGAGATCACTTGTCTGTTACTATCTGGTACTGTCTCGTACTGTATTGAGCCAAGTGTCTCGGTCTCGGCACCTCACTGTCTCGGTCTCGTCTTGGTCTTGAAGTTTGAAGTTTTGCATACATCACTGGCCCGGAGTAAAGCAGTTTTTGAGATTTGATGTGGTCCAACAATTTGCTGTTAACTTTTGCCATTTGACACAGTACTTGTTCGGTGATCATTATTTCTTCCCAGGGAATTCTGAGCAGTTTCCTGATACACTTGCTATGTCAACAGTACATTAAATTATCTATTTGAGACTGTTTATATATGTCAAATTCAATAATTCACTTCATTCAATTATGATGTTATAAAAGTATTAGATTTGATATGATGTCACCAAATACGTCATCCAACCAGATTCCATAATATTGAAACTGCGATGTTTCAATGTTCTTTAAGATATAATGAGCCGAAATGATGAATCCTAAACCCCTCTAAGCCCCACTCATATACCCCTACCTCAACATGGTGAGAGAGTGAAATTGTAGAATAGGGATTGCCTGCAGAGGTTGTGCCATCAGTAGTGGAAGCTTTGGCCGAAGTACCACTTAGGACGCTACATGTGCATGAGGTGGAAAGGCTTAGCAGGAACCCTGGAAAGGCTGGCTAACATTAGAGGAAAAGCAACCTCGATTACTGGATAGTATCAGAACCAGTCCCTGGCCTGAAACTCCCCCATGGGAGAAGTGCGAGGGTGTAGATATCCGTTTATGGAGAAATAGATGAAAGAAATCGATTGCAAAAACAGAGGCAGCGAATCACCCTAGAAATGGGAATAAGGGTTGCAGAGGACACGAACGGATCTTCGACCAATGGACAATGACAATGATATTGAAGATTTTGATCATATAAATCTCACTCGTCATGGTTTGAAGGTTGCCTACATTTAGAAACTGTTTTGAACATTTTTACGTTTTGCACATTGATAAGTGAATACACACGATAGCTTTGTATAGGAACAATGCCGATTGTCATTCCATGTATGAATCTTATTTTGTGCTATTAACTACCGCATTGATTAACTTCCATAATGAAGTGACCATATAAATAATTGGAACAGTAGGTTCAGCTTAGCGATGCTGTATGATTACAAAGATCACCAAAGTCTTCCTCTTCCTTCATCCAGGCCTTGGATGGTAGATGGGTCCGGGAGTTTAACGACCGCTTCTGACAACAGAGGCCGTTGCAGTCGACAGAAATTTGCTAGGCATATTACAGTGCTTAACGTGGGTACAGAAAAATTATTACCTCGGATGCAGTGAATAAAAGGTGTCTAATCGTACCTTGATTTTTAAAGTGCAAATTCATTGCAGTAATTTATATTGCACCATTTAAAGGTAACTGCTCAAAAACGCTTCCAACTCCAACCTAGACTAAAGGTGAGTTTTCAAATGGTTATGTTAAGCACACAGCAATACGATTTAAAGAACAGGCGCAATTCCAGAGATAGGCCGTTCCAAACCCTATTGCCTCTCACAGAGAATACACAGCTGCTGTATGGGCAAATGGAACCACAGGAACCAATCTCGACTGAGCGAGGGAAGCGACTACACCGGACCCATAATAACGGCTCTTAACAGATACCCTGCCTCCTCTGACCCTCTGACTACCATATTGACAACCGATTTGATTTGACGTAGCCCCCTTGAGTAAGCTGGTGCTCTGCGCTGCTTAGCATTCGAGTGGCGCTTTAGAAGTTTGGAGTCAAGCAATGCCACTCTAAAGCCTGGATAAAGGAGGAGGGCGACGATAATGATCTTTCGTCTTGTTGCATAGTGTCGTTAAACCGAAACGTACTTAACTCCATTAGAACTACCCTTTTGACAGTCCATTTGATTTGACGCAGCCCTCTTGAATAAGTTGGTACCCTGCGCTTAGCTTTCGAGTAGCGCTGACTTAATACGCACTGACTTACAACGCAGGAATGCTAGCATGAGCGACAGTGAAAATAATAGTAGCTAGAATTGAATAACAAATAGCAAATGCTTTTACAATGATCTGGGGATAAATTGAGAGTTGTCTTTGGGTTGGAGATCATGGTTGTATGATCTAGGTCTCAATTGGTGAATGGAGTTGGGACGATGTGGAGTTAGGAGTTAGTGAAGGGCATGCTGGATCAAGAGTTTAGCGACAACTTTTGACAACAGAGGCCGCTGCCGTCGACAGAAATTTGTCTGGCATTGACCTAATACAACGCTGACACAAGTCTTACAGCTATCCATGTTCCACCTTTATATGATCTTGATTTTTACGATTAAATGGATAACAAAGTAATTGAATTAATTCGGTAATTTTAATTGATCTTTTCTCTTGTAGATTCCAGCAAATGTTTGAAGGACGTTCTAGCGGAATTCCAGGGAACTGGTCAACTGTCTCAGTACAATGCCGACGAGGTAGAACAATTGATTGATTATCACTTAATTGTTAAAGCTTAATTATGTACTCTGCAACTGATAAAATCAGTCCCAATAAGCTTCACAGGTAATTTAACTTAACTAACCGTAACCGTCATTACCTGATAATTATTATCAGGTAGATACAATATTACGTTAACATATCATTATCCGAATAAAACGTTACAAACAAAACATCATCCAATCATAACATTACCCATACAAAACATTTTGCAAACATAGCATTTTCCAAAATATAACATTATCCTAACATAACATTTTTTTAAACTAACATTCTCCAAACAAAACATTATGCAGACAAAGCGTTGTCCAGATATAACGTTATCTAAAACTAACATTATCTACAACTAACATTATCCTAGCATAACATAGTCCAAAACTAACATTCTCCAAACAAGACATTGCGCAGACATAGCATTGTCCAGACATAACATTATCCAAGAATAGCGGTATCCGAACTTATGCATATAATTAAATGGGCTCATTTTAAGAGGAAAAGGCAATAAAATTATTATATTAGTCATGTTAGCGGCTCATAATGCCGATGTTGCGATATATATAAAAGCCCGTAGGCGACACTGCTATTACGAATAAAAATAATCAAGAATTCTGTGAGTCCCGTGATTTTGGGTTGTTAATTATCAATTGGCTGTTTTGTAAATGCCCATATAATTTGATAGATTTGTTAGAGATGAGCGGAATTTCAATGGATTTTATTTATTATTTTGATTTACGACTTAAGACGGGTGTACAAATGACAGCTATATAAAAGGGAGTTTAATGCACTGTTTCATTCGCTAGCCAATCGATTTCGACTGCTTCAAGACGTTCATGGACATCTACCTTGAGGCGGATATTCCGGACGACCTATCGAAGCACCTCTTTCTCTCCTTCCTCAAAAAGAAGACCGACCCACCCCCGCCGCTCCTAACCCTCGCCGGATCATCCTCGACCGGGGGAAAGTCGGCCCCAGGATCCAGGGACTCTAAGACGCCCTCCCATAACCAGGGATCGGAGGCCCGAGTGAGGCTGGACTCCTGGCCCAAGGACAAGCTATATGGCATCACGGAGAAGTTGCAGAGCCTCACTGGGAAGCTGCATGGACTCGGAGGGGGAGGTGGGCACTCCGCGAGGCAAGATGGCGGATCCAACACCGGAAATGGAAGTGACGCTTCCGGAAGAAGGATTCGCACAGGTAGGGTGATATCTTTGTCGCTGTCATCGTTCTTCATATTTATCTTCGTCTACTTCTTCATCTTCTGCTTCATAATCTTCCTCATTTAATGCTTCACCTTCCTTGTCATCTCCCTCATCTCTTTCTTGGTCTTGTTTTTCTTCATCTTACTCTTCTCTACTTTCTTGATCATTTTCTTCATCTTCCTCTTTTTCTTCTTCATCATCGTCATCATCGTCTTCATTATAATCCTCCTAATCTTCCTTATCTTCATCATTAACATCATCGTCATATTGAGATTAATCTTCTTCTTCATCATCGTCATCATCTTCTGTCGTTGTGAACCTGTATAATATGTAATGCTGTATTATACACACATACAGGCAGACAGGTACAGACAGTCACATGCAAGCATACACACAGACACATGCGAACATGTCTACACACACATGTAAACTTACAAGCAAACACATACACACATACAGACACCGATACACAGAGAGAGACACCGATACACAGAGAGAGACACCGATATACAGAGAGAGACACCGATATACAGAGAGAGACACCGATACACAGAGAGAGACACCGATACACACAGAGAGACACCGATACACAGAGAGAGACACCGATATACAGAGAGAGACACCGATACACAGAGAGAGACACCGATACACAGAGAGAGACACCGATACACACAGAGAGACACCGATACACACAGAGAGACACCGATACACAGAGAGAAACACCGATATACAGAGAGAGACACCGATACACAGAGAGAGACACCGATACACAGAGAGAGACACCGATATACAGAGAGAGACACCGATACACAGAGAGAGAGACATTGGTCCGAATACGGGCTATCTCCACGCGATCGTGTTTACGCCTGATCCGTAGATTAATTTCGCCCAGCCACAGCCACATCCTAGCCTTATCTCCCATCCTCTGTAACCCATCCATCCTCCGTATATCCTCCCACAATCCCTCCATCCTCGCACGAGCAAAAGCCACTGCCTCCATCGCATCCTTCTCTATCGCCACCATCATCAGCAACATTGGCTGCTGCGGCGGAGGCAGAACTCGGTCGAGCAGACGATGGAACGACAGTCTGGCACCAGAGACACAGCACACAGCAGGACATCCAGCCTCACCTGTATGCCTAGATGTGCTTCTATGTCGTTCTCTATGTTTGTCTCTGTCTTGCTATGTGTGCTTGTCTGTTTTCGGTGATTTCCTACTTTGTCTGCCTCTATGTCTATATTTGTCTTCCTCTTTGTCTTTCTTTATCTAATTCAATCTCTTTCTATGTCTTCTTTTGCGTATTTCTTTGTAGTCCTCTTTGTCTTCTTCGATGTCTGTCTTTGTCTTCCTCCGTATCTTTATTTGTTTTCTACCGTATCTTTCTTTGTCTTCCTCTATGTCCGTCTTTGTTGCTTCTGTGTCTTACTCCGTATCTTTCTTTGTCTTCCTATCTGTCCTTCTTCCTCTTCCTAAATCTCTTTCGTCCTCCTGTGTCTTCATCTGAAGATCGTTCTTCATATTTCTTTATCTGGCTTCATCTGTCTTCCTTCATCTTCATCTGTATTCCTAAGGTTCCTATGTCTTCATTTTCTCATTATCTATTGTCCTAAAAAAGGCTATAATTATTTTTCTAGGTCATTATCTGCCATCAATTTTCTATTTTTTGTCTGCCTGTGTCGTCATCATCCTCTGTTCTGCTCTCTGTCCTTCTAATTCTTTCTTTCGCTTTCTCACTTCGAATTCGTTGAATTCTGCGAAGCAAATTGTTTCTCGATTAGATCAGACCATACCAGACCATACCAGACCAGACCATATCATACCATGCCAGGCCAGGCCAGGCCAGGCCAGGCCAGGCCAGGCCAGACCATACCAGATCAGACCATACAATACAACACCGTACCATACCATACCAGACCAAACCATACCATACCACACCACACCATACCAAACCGTGCCAGACCAGACCAGACCAGACTAGACTAGACCAGACCAGACCAGACCATGCCAGGCTAGGCCATATCATACCATGCCAGGACAGACCAGACTAGACCAGACTAGACTAGACCAGACCAGACCAGACCAGGCCATATCATACCATGCCAGGCCAGGCCAGGCCAGGCCAGGCCAGGCCAGGCCAGGCCAGGCCAGGCCAGGCCAGGCCAGGCCAGACTAGACCAGACCAGACTAGACCATATCATACCATGCCAGGCCAGGCCAGGCCAGGCCAGGCCAGGCCAGACCATACCAGATCAGACCATACAATACAACACCGTGCCATACCATACCAGACCAAACCATGCCATACCACACCACACCATACCAAACCGTGCCAGACCAGACCAGACCAGACTAGACTAGACCAGACCAGACCAGACCAGACCATGCCAGGCTAGGCCATATCATACCATGCCAGGACAGACCAGACTAGACCAGACTAGACTAGACCAGACCAGACCAGACCAGACCATATCATACCATGCCAGGCCAGGCCAGGCCAGGCCAGGCCAGGCCAGACCATACCAGATCAGACCATACTATACAACACCGTACCATACCATACCAGACCAAACCATACCATACCACACCACACCATACCAAACCGTGCCAGACCAGACTAGACCAGACCAGACCATATCATACCATGCCAGGCCAGACCAGACCGTAACCAGACCAGACCATACCATACCAGACCAGACCAGACCAGACCAGACCACACCACACCATACCATACTTGACCATACCATACCAGACCAGACCACACCAGATCAGACCATACCATACCTGACCAGACCATACCAGACCAGACCATACCAGACCATATCAGACCATACCAGACCAGACCAGACCAGACCAGACCAGACCATACCATACCAGACTATACCATACCATACCAGACCATACCAGACCAGACCATACCATACCAGACCAGTCCAGACCATACCAAACTAGACCATACCATACCAGACCAGACCAGACTAGACGAGATTTAAACGCCCACACGGATTTCGACCTGACAACGAAACGAATCGAGATGTTAGGCTATTGCGGTCTTGATTGGTATAGCGCCGGTGAGTATGTTTGTCTCCTTAGCGATGCTTACGTGGGCGCTGAGAAATTTACGAAGATCCATATTACATAACATAACATTACATTACATCAACAGATGTGCCAGTTAATTTGCAGTTTCCTAATCTGCCGCATCAACCTTCACTTTCCTCATCCTCGCAACTATCCAAAAATCTCTGTGCACCAGCTTTACCTGGGCTTCATCGACGAAAAGCAATTAGGAGATTCCATCCGATAAACACCTGGCGAAGGTCGAAATACCTGTGTCGCGCATACCTTTGATCGGATGGCTACTTAGCGTACCTTCGACCTACAGTATCACACCTGTCTCTTGTCTGCTGCCTATCAAGGTCGTTTCTGCATGTGTGTACTGTTCGTGGCAATTGTTTGAAGAGCGGGGAGGGGATTGTTGGAAATGATGGATTGTTGGAAGTGGATTGTTGGAAGTGGATTGTGGGCAGTGGATTATGGGAGGGATTATGGGAGGAGTTGATCTGTATGGTTGACGATTTCAGCTTCGTGTCTTTGAGCTGAGTGTAGAAAGGTCTTGGTGCTCACCGGATCCTTCCGCTGGTTAAACGTCTATGGCTGTCACTAAAGGATGGACTCATTGAATGATTTATTTATTGATCGACTGATTTATTGAATGAAAAATTTTCTGACTGCTTTCTGTCTGTCATTCACCCAAACAATAATTATTTCTTTCTACCGATTTATTAATTCATTAGAACACATTCTTTAATAAATGAAGGTACTTGTAGGCTTACAGTGAAATATAGAATAAGTGAAATTGTCTGAGGAGCGAGTGAGAGAGTGTGGCATATATACACTGTCGTCGTGAGAGATAGCAACACAGAGAGAACAGAAGCAGACAGACAGGCATAGATAACGATACACCAAACACAATAAGGGGAGATAGGCAGACTGAGGCACAAAGACATAAGTATTTGCCAAGTTTAAGACGCAGAAACAGATCAACGAAAAGAACCAAAAGAATAGAAAATAAATACAAACAGAGAGACATTGAGATATGCAAGTAGAATGACAGAGTGACAGAGAGACAGGCAGGCAGACAAAGAGGTTGCAGACACACAGAGAGACAGGCAGGCAGACAAAGAGGTTGCAGACACACAGAGAGACAGGCAGGCAGACAAAGAGGTTGCAGACACACAGAGAGACAGGCAGGCAGACAGACACGAATGTGAAGTGAGAGTAAATAAGACGATGTGGAGGATAGCCAGACAGATAGAGAGATAGGCAGATTGACACATTGACAGAGATAGAGACGGACAAAGGGACAGACAGACAAAGAGACAGACAGCCAGACACACGTGGATTGTCGTTAAGCTGAGTTCTAAATTGAAGTGGACGTGAAGTGGTTCAACAGAGCGTGCTTACCTTCAGTTGGGTCTTTTTTTGACCTTCGGCTTCAAAGAAGGAAGAAGCAAGAAGAAGAAGGAAGACGATGAGAAGAGAGGAAAAGGGTAATGAAGAAAGGAGGAAGGAAAAGGAGTAGAAAAGAAAGAGAAAGGAATAAGAAACAGGAGGTAGAGGAAGAGAGACAGAGGAAGAGAGACAGAGGAAGAGAGGCAGAGGAAGAGAGACAGAGGAAGAGAGACAGAGGAAGAGAGACAGAGGAAGAGAGACAGAGGAAGAGAGACAGAGGAAGAGAGACAGAGGAAGAGAGACAGAGGAAGAGAGACAGAGGAAGAGAGACAGAGGAAGAGAGACAGAGGAAGAGAGACAGAGGAAGAGAGACAGAGGAAGAGAGACAGAGGAAGAGAGACAGAGGAAGAGAGACAGAGGAAGAGAGACAGAGGAAGAGAGACAGAGGAAGAGAGACAGAGGAAGAGAGACAGAGGAAGAGAGACAGAGGAAGAGAGACAGAGGAAGAGAGGCAGAGGAAGAGAGGCATAGAGAAAGAGTGATAGAGGGACAAACGGACAAAAATACATATACATGGAAACAGACAGATAGATCCAGAGACACAGAGCAGGACAGAGGCAGAGAACAAAAAAGATAAAGTTAGAGACAGAGACAGAGACAGAGAAGGAAATAGAGAGACAGAGTGACAGAGAGACAAAGAGACATTCATAGAGGCAGATGGATCGAAACAGAGACACGGAACAAGACGGATGCAGAGAGATAGACAGACAGACAAAGAAAGACAACGACAGAGAGACAGTGACAGAGCACCAAACATAGAGACAGAGGCAGAAAGAGACAAATAGAGAGAAGGTTTGATGTTTGTTGATGTGATAGTTGTAGTGTGTGCTGTCTGTGGTTTCCCTTGATTACTATTTTCCGACTGAAGACGACGACAAATTACTGACCTCACAGAGAACAAGATCGGATAATGGCTGCGACGGACTGCCACTCCACTCCCTCTCTCCATCACACCCTACCCTCACTTCTACACCTTAGCCACCCTCTCTGTCTCTCTACCCCACACAACGTCCGTCTTTTCCTCTTTTCATTTACGCATTTTTTTTATGTTAGTGTGTATGTGAGTGAAAGAGAGAGCGAGACAGACAGACAGACAGACGGAGACAGACAGACAGACAGAGACAGACAGAGGGGATAAAGAGAGATAAAGAGATACAGCCGGAGTCAGAGAATGAGAGAGGCAGAGACAGACATACACGTAGACATGCAGACAGACAGACAGAGATATAGGGGCAGAGACAGACACAGAGGCAGACAGAGACGGAGACAGAAGAGGCTCAAAAACAAAGATAGAAGCAGGCAGACACAGCGACAGAAAGACATGCAGACGAAAACAAAGACAGTGACAGAGACAAAGGCAGAGATAGACTGAGGCAGATATGCTGTACTAACACACATACACACATATTTACATACATACTCACATACTTACATACATACATATTTACATACCTACACACATATTTACATACATACTTACATACTTACATACATACATATTTACATACATACACACATATTTACATACATACTCACATACTTACATACATACATATTTACATACATACATACATACTCACATACTTACATACATACATATTTACATACATACACACATATTTACATACATACTCACATACTTACATACATACATATTTACATACATACATACATACTTACATACATACTCACATACTTACATACATACATATTTACATACATACATACATATTTACATACATACACACATATTTACATACATACATACATATTTACATACCTACACACATATTTACATACATACTCACATACTTACATACATACATATTTACATACATACACACATATTTACATACATACTCACATACTTACATACATACATATTTACATACATACATACATACTTACATACATACTCACATACTTACATACATACATATTTACATACATACATACATACTTACATACATACTCACATACTTACATACATACATATTTACATACATACATACATACTCACATACTTACATACATACATATTTACATACATACATACATACTCACATACTTACATACATACATATTTACATACATACACACATATTTACATACATACTCACATACTTACATACATACATATTTACATACATACATACATACTTACATACATACTCACATACTTACATACATACATATTTACATACCTACACACATATTTACATACATACTCACATACTTACATACATACATATTTACATACATACACACATATTTACATACATACTCACATACTTACATACATACATATTTACATACATACATACATACTTACATACATACTCACATACTTACATACATACATATTTACATACATACATACATACTTACATACATACTCACATACTTACATACATACATATTTACATACATACATACATACATACATACTTACATACATACGTACATACTTACATACGTACATACTTACATACGTACATACTTACATACGTGCATACTTACATACGTACATACTCACATACATACATACATACATACATACTTACATACATACCTACATACATACATACTTACATACGTACATACTTACATACTTACATACGTACATACTTACATACGTACATACGTACATACATACATACGTACATACGTACATACGTACATACGTACATACTTACATAGTGCATACTTACATACGTACATACATGCATACTTACATACTCACATACATACATACATACTTACATACATACTTACATACATACATACTTACATACGTACATACTTACATACTTACATACTTACATACTTACATACGTACATACTCACATACTTACATACGTACATATTTACATACTTACATACTTACATACGTACATACTCACATACTTACAAACGTACATATTTACATACTTACATACTTACATACATACATACTCACATACTTACATACGTACATATTTACAAACTTACATACGTACATACTCACATACTTACATACATACATACATACATACATACATACTTACATACATACGTACATACTTACATACTTACATACGTACATACATACATACTTACATACATACTTACATACATACATACTTACATACATACATACATACATGCATACATACATACATACTCACATACTTACATACGTACATATTTACATACTTACATTCGTGCATACTTACATACGTACATACTCACATACTTACATACATACATACATACACACTTACATACATACTTACATACATACATACATACATGAATACATACATACATACTTACATACATACATACTTACATACATACTTACATACATACATACATGCATACATACATACATACTCACATACTTACATGCTTACATAATCTCATACTTACATACATACTTACATACATACATTCATACATGCATACATACATACATACTCACATACTTACATACGTACATATTTACATACTTACATACTTACATACGTGCATACTTACATACATACATACATACATACATACCTACATACAAACTTACATACATACATACATACATGCATACATACATACATACTTACATACATACATGCATACATACTTACATACTTACATACGTACATACTTACATACATACTTACATACATACATACGTACATGCATACATACATACATACTCACATACTTACATACGTACATATTTACATACTTACATACGTGCATACTAACATACGTACATACATGCATACTTACATACATACATACATACATACATACTTACATACTTACATACATACTTACATACATACATACATACATACATACATGCATACATACATACATACTTACATACATACATACTTACATACGTACATATTTACATACTTGCATACTTACATACATACTTACATACATACATACTTACATACATACCTACATACATACATACGTACATGCATACATACATACATACTCACATACTTACATACGTACATATTTACATACTTACATACTTACATACGTACATACTCACATACTTACATACGTACATATTTACATACTTACATACTTACATACATACATACATCTCACATACTTACATACGTTCATATTTACATACTTACATACTTACATACGTACATACTCACATACTTACATACATACATACATACATACATACATACATACATACTTACATACATACGTACATACTTACATACTTACATACGTACATACTTATATACGTACATACTTACATACGTGCATACTTACATACGTACATACTCACATACATACATACATACATACATACTTACATACATACCTACATACATACATACTTACATACTTACATACGTACATACTTACATACTTACATACGTACATACTTACATACGTACATACGTACATACATACATACGTACATACGTACATACTTACATACGTACATACTTACATACGTGCATACTTACATACGTACATACATGCATACTTACATACTCACATACATACATACATACTTACATACATACTTACATACATACATACTTACATACGTACATACTTACATACTTACATACGTACATACTTACATACGTACATACGTACATACATACATACGTACATACGTACATACTTACATACTTACATACGTACATACTTACATACTTACATACTTACATACGTACATACTTACATACTTACATACTTACATACGTGCATACTTACATACGTACATACTCACATACATACATACATACATACTTACATACGTACATACTCACATACTTACATACGTACATATTTACATACTTACATACTTACATACGTACATACTTACATACGTACATACGTACATACATACATACGTACATACGTACATACTTACATACTTACATACTTACATACGTGCATACTTACATACGTACATACATGCATACTTACATACTCACATACATACATACATACTTACATACATACTTACATACATACATACTTACATACGTACATACTTACATACTTACATAAGTACATACTTACATACGTACATACGTACATACATACATACGTACATACGTACATACGTACATACTTACATACTTACATACTTACATACTTACATACATACATACATACATACTTACATACTTACATACTTACATACGTGCATACGTGCATACTTACATACGTACATACATGCATACTTACATACATACATACATACTTACATACTTACATACGTACATACTTACATACGTACATACTTACATACGTACATACGTACATACATACATACGTACATACTTACATACTTACATACGTACATACGTACATACGTACATACTTACATACGTACATACTTACATACTTACATACTTACATACGTACATACATGCATACTTACATACGTACATACGTACGTAAGTACATATACGTACATACGTGCATGCGTGCATGTTTGCATGTTTGTATGCATGCATGCATGCATACAAACATACAAGCATGCATACATACATGCAAAGAACCTTCTCGGCTGCTAACCCTACAGCCTGGAATTGGCTCCCTGTCACCCTCCGCCTTGAGCCCAGAGGACTGGGCTTCAACCGTTTTTTTATGCCAACCTTAGGACTGTCCTATTTAACCGGGGTTGGGTCGGGAGCGCCTCTGAGTAGATGGCCTGAAGGGGCGCTACATAAATCCTCCAAATAAATGGATAAATATAAATGTTGCACTATAACATAATCTAAACGACGATAATCAAATGTTCTCTTTAGACACCTTCAAAACGTTTTCACTGAATGTAATATAATCTTAAGAAGTTGTTAGATAGGTAGCGTTGAAAATGACTAGAAAGTACAAATATACTCTGCTTTTTAATTAATTTCGAATTGTTTCGCTAATGCACTGTCAATACAATGCCTTAAATCAGTGGTTCTCAAACTGTTTGAAGTGGGGACCCACTTTGCAGCATCTAGATCCTGACGAGACCCACCATTCCAAAATCTGACAGCATGCATGTATCAGACCTCGCTGAGTCTTGAAGAACAAAATGAGAATTTTGATTTGCATGCAAGCGTGGTGATGGCGATAATGAAGTTCATAAAACATACAAGTAAATGCAGTGTGCTTCGAGAGAAACGAGGAAAAAGAGCTATAAAATATACTAGCAGCTATCTTAACAACACTGTGTGATTACTGGGATCATTCTTATTGTCCTCCTCCTCTATCCAGTCTTGGGACTGACACTTCGAGATAGAACAGTTTTGGCAATAATTAGTGAAGGGTTTATTTATATTTATAATGTACAAAAAAAGACATTTTTTCAGGTGTCTAAACTCAGACGCTTACTTATTTTCATAAAACTCATATTTCCGGAAACGAATATTAATGCAGGACTCGGCATTGCTTGATTAATATTCATAAAGGTTCAGTTGGGGAGATAAAAGGCCCATTGAAAATGGGGGGCTGGACTCCCTTAATTAGTTCAAACTCTATGCGAATGGGAGGGGACAGACTGGCCTGATGGGAGTGGAGTGGCGATGGGATAGAAGCAATGGGAATTTGATGGTCATGTGGAGACATGTTTCAGATAGCCGCGGAAATGGCGATTTGCTTGCATTAACACAGGGTCTTGCCACACTTTCTGTTCTATCATAATAATATTATGTCTTTAGTGGTGTGCACTAGTTTCCTAACTGGTGTAGCACCCCTCCTACCTAGCAATTAATACACTAAATAATTGCCTATTTATAACAAGAGTTAAAAGCTTAAATTGGGTGTCTAATTTAAGCTGCCTATTTCCTCTTATTTCACCCGCTGAGAAATGACTTGATGTCTGTATTACTCAATTGCTTTAGGACTGTATAAAATGGTATAACTAAAATCCATTATGCAGTTGAAGAAAAGTGCCGCCTTTCTATGTCCTAGCTTAATTTCTACTTCTATCACACAATAACCATTACTTAGCGTGGTAAACCTAATTACTCAATTGATGTTATCTAACCCCCAATGCCTTAATGCCTTAGCCCTTAGAAGACAGAATTCATCATTCTGGGCCTCCCCAAACCACTCTTGAAAGTCCTCGACTCTTCCATACACGTAGCACTAACTTATCATTACATAACAAGGGTTTGGAGTGGTTCAGAATACGTTTAGTCTGTGTTAAAATCACCTTAGTTTGTCCTGGATAAATTTAATAGCCTAATTTTCCAAGTTTCCTCTTAAAAGTTGTGATAGTGCCCACTGAGACAGTACTATTATCCATACCATTCCACAAGTCTACAACTCTTCCACTGAGGAATTTCTGCCCTTCTTGCTCCTTTCGGTTTCTTAAACAATTTATACCTATATCCCCTAGTTACTCCGTTTGGTGCAAATTGAAAAAACCTCTCCGACTGCACCGCCTCCTTTCCAGTAATACTCTTGTAAGCTTCATTCAGGTCTCCTCTGCTAATCCTTATCTCAAATGTTGTTAATCCACACATATTCAACCTTTCTTCGTGGCTCAAATCTCTCTTTCCCCAAATTATTTTTGTCGTTCTTCTTTGCACTTTCTCAAGCGTATCTATGTCTTGTTTAAGAAACGAACTCCACACTTAGATGCAGTATTACAACTGCGGCCTAAACAGTAATTTGTACAACCTTAGCATTGTATTCTTGTCTCGGGTTACTATTGTCCTTCTTATCATACCCAAAGTTGAGTTAGCCTTCTTTGCCGCTTCAGCACATTGCCTGGAAGGTCTTGCACTATTGTGCATAGTCACTCCCAATTCCCTTTCCTCCTCACTCCCTTTCAATGCCTTACTCCCCCATTTCATAAGAAAGCTCGTTGTTTCTCTTCCCCATATGCATCACTGAGCATTTTTCCATATTAAAAAGCATCTGCCAGTCTTGTGACCATCTGAACATTCTTCTTAGATCTTCTTGGAGTTTCTCCCTTTCCTTTTCATCACCAACCACTCCACATAATTTAGTATCATCCGCAATCTTTGAAATCTTAGATAAAATCTCATCATCTATGTCATTGATAAAAAGTACGAATAATGATTGCCCAAGAACTGATCTTTGTGGCACTCAACTCGACACTGACGTCCAGCTAGAATAATTGTTTAATATGCCCACCTCTTGTCTACTACCTGATAACCAGCTTTGAATCCATGTTAGTACCTGTTCCCTAATCCCATTGGCTTGCAACTTTTTGGCCAGTCTTTTGTGATGTACCTTGTCAAATGCCTTGGCTAAATCTAGATAAATTATATCGACCGGCTTTCTCTTGTCTATCCTATGATACACTTCCTCAAAGAATTTTAACAGATTTATCAAACATGAACAACCTCTGGTAAATCCATGCTGACTGTTCTTAATAATGTTATGATAATTCAAATTCTCTGCTATATTATCCTTAACACTTCTAGTCATTAACAAACACACAATGCTGTTTAAACTAACTGGTCTATAGTTACATGGTTCTCTTCTGTTTCCCTCTTAAACAACGGCACTATCTCTTCATTCCCTTTGCATTTCTCCAGTCTCTGTCTATTTATTGACTATCTGTGCTAAAGCTGCGCCAATTTATCACCCCAAGCCTTTACATCCGATCCTTCTGTCCGCAATAATGGACTATTCTTATACACCTCTAAAACATCTTTAACCGTCGCTATATAAAAATTATGTGCGCATATTTATTGATAATAAATTATGTCGTCACATTAAGCGCCATTTTATTAGTGTAAGCCAAAAATTATTTGTTTATAAACTCTACCACGGTTTGCAATCTGGCAGTGCCAGTCCAGAGAATGGATAAACGAGAAGGGTGACGCAATTGATCGTACAATCAGTGTCGTTACACTGAAACCACTATTATTACTAAAACAGTGTTGAGGAATTTATTACATGTCAAGAAAATTTGAATACTCATATTTTCAGTTTCAGCGAAAATGATTTATACGTCATATGCAGGACGGTAACGAGGAGAATACTGCCATAGATAAATCGATATCTACAGCAGATGATGCGATTATCAAAGTAAATGAAACAGTGACTAAACAAGTTTTCGAACTCAAAAATCATTGTCAATTCCGACCTTGTTGTAGAAAAGAGGATATCTCTAACGTATTAAAAGAAGCATGTACTTTATATAATATGGATTTTAATACAAGAAATTTACTTAGTGATGGCTGTATGCAACGTAAAGTTTATTATGCTTGTAGACCTTATTTATAATGGAAAAGCTATGTGACAGCAAGGTACATTTAAGATCATTGCCAATATTGAAGATCCAATCACGAACTGATATCATTGATTGCCATAACTGAGACCCGCGTAAATGCACTTTAAACACGAGCCTCGTCAGCTCAGTGTGGAAATATTGGTGAGGATTATGGGAAGGGTGGACAACACTTTATGTCACATTAAAGTACGTTTAGTATCATTGCCAGATGTGATGTTCAGAAGAACCAACTTCTTCCGATACAGTCACTGATTTACGAGCGTGATGAAGCTATTGCCATAGATAAATCGAATGAGGTGACTAATGGCGCTCGTTAATAAGCTGGTGCCCTGTGCTTGACCCTCGACTGGCGCTCAACAGATTAAGGAATTCAGATAGAAAGACTGGTTAATTTATTGAGTAGGATCTTATTATATCATTTCCTAACGTGGCTGAGGCCCCAGATAAGCGAATATCTTTCCAAACTATCACTCAATCGGCAGTTATTCTTTCTGAAATCACAGCAAATAGTTGATGTTTCCTTCAGACGCCAATTAGAAGGTCATCTTTCCTAAACAGAAACCTACTTATATAAAACAATTCGCGCGTATTTTTGTAATTACTAAAGTGGAGCATGGTCCGTGCATGGTGAGGTTTTGCTGGAGAGAACACGAGTTCATAATCAATAATTGTAAGAGAAATATTCACCAGGTCACTTTTGAGTACCTCTGTAGTCGTGCAGATTCCGCTCTTTTCTTGTCCGTGCCACATCACCCTTTTGTACCCTTTCTATGTTGTCTTTTTCCTCCTTTATAGAATGCTGCCTATTCACTCCCTTCACGATCGCACGATCGAGAGACCCATCGTGCTGACGAAATAATCCGGTGTGATTTTATCACCCGAATGCTGTATAAAGGAATCAATTCCTAAATAGCGATCGTTATTCATTTTGTTTGCTGTCTCTTAACTCTCACTACACCGAGGATATCTATTGTGTAATTGCCCATTATGAATCTCTTGCGATTCTTTGACACTTCTCAATAAGGTTTTTATATTCTATTTTTAAACCATATAAAGTAATGAATCTGACGTTGTCTACGTTACGCGCGCGCGCCGTGGCATACGCTTTTGATTCAAATTATTTATCAGTGTTATTCTACTGCAATTGTCCCACACGCAAATTGTATAAGTGATGCAAAAAGGCAATTTGTAAGTACAATACATATCATTGTTGTAATTAAAAAAATACTATTGATTATAGATTCCTATTATACTCTGAAACTTGAAAGTAGAAAATGTGTTGTCTTTCCCCATTGCGTCCTTTTATTGTATTTCATCTTGGCATAGCAACCATAGTGCAAGGACCAGCGAGAAATAACAAGTTTTGATAAAAGCGAAAGAGGGTGAGAGACAAATCATAATGGAATATAATCTCGCAGCGACACCTTTTTTAGAGTAATTTATGAATTATATCTCACCGTTATTATTATTATAATCTAAGGTTCCGAGAGTGTCACCGTAGTAAGTGGCTGCCAAGTAGAATTTTAGATTGAACAAAATTGGAAAGTGTGTTCCATAAACAGGATTCAATTGAAGCAAAGCATCGAGACTGAGTCATAGAATTCCTAGTACGATTAACCAATAGATCATATGTCTATTGGACAATCTTCGTGAATGGTATGCGGAAGCTCAATGTCAGGTATCTCGGAGCAAGACCCAGCTGAGCCTTGAAGATTAGAATGAGGATTTTAATTTGTACGCGAGCAACTGTACACGGACAGGAAGCCAATGAAGTTCATAAAGCATAAAGATAGAGATGTGAGATAAAAGGGGTAAGCGAGCTATCAGTCTAGCAGATATCTTGAATGCAGACGGCGAAGGAGAGAACCGTATTTTTGGAGGACCCATTAGAAATGAATTACCAGTAGTTAGAGAGCATTCGCAGCCACAGGGTTTACGAATTGCAGGATCTCTCAAACTATAGTAGAAGGTTTGAACGATTATTCGATTTACTGAGGGTTTCTTTCTTTTCGATTATACTTTTATGATTATTAATCAACCAGTTCGGCTTATGCAGTCCTACAGCAATAGATGCTTCCAGAAAATATCCCCTTTTTGACATGGTGACGTGAAATAGCGGCTTATTTAGACACCTGATAATCGTGTTCTTCTATCATTATAAATACGCTATTTGTTTAATTATTCTTATTGTCGAAAGCCCTGCGCTTTCCAATAATCTACTGGATTTTAACAAATATTAATCAAGCAAAATACGGTACAACAGCAATAGATACTTCCAGAAATTATGTCCTTGTTGATAATGTGACGAGAGATAAAGGCTGATTTTAGACACCTGAAAATCGTGCTAATCTGTGTCTACAAATAAGCAATGAGAATGAAAGTGCAGTTGTGAGATCGAGACAATATAAAATGGTGAACTAAAGAGGTAAAGTAGGAGGAGGAGAGAGAAGGACGAGAGACCCAGAGACTCATCAAATGGCTATAAAAAGATAAGCGATGTAAGTGAACTATCAAGGGAAGACGCTGAGATCACAACACTTGAGCAGATAGAGAAGAACTGGAAACTTCTCGGAAGTGAGTCTTGCGTTCGTGTGCAGAGGACCAGACAGTAAGGTATACGATGAGAATGTTCTACGTTGTTTTGTACATACCGATTTCTAAAGCGCCTTTAAAAGTACAGCATGAATAGAGGCGTTCATAATGCGAAAAACTCTGTAAGAAAATAATAGCTTTAAGAATACGGGCAGAAACAGAAGAACCCAGGTTAAAATCAAAGAGAGGAATATCATTCCAAAGCAAAGGACCAACCAATGTACTGCATAAGCTAGGTTTTGGTCAGAAGCAGTCTGAGGATCAAGAACGAATGTCTAAAGAACGAATAGAACGACGGATCAGATGATAAAAATAGTGTGAAGCCTGACCTAAAAAGCGAAAGGCCGTTGTTCTAGTAATTTTTTCGTCGTTTTTCCGCCACCTTACGATATCTTTTGCCGTTGGCGATGATGCAGAAATGCGAGCAATGTAAAGAACTAGATAGAAATCCACACCGTCCAAATGACTTGATTGACATTTTACGAAGCAGAGTCCTGCATCATCGCTTATATTGGTTAATGATAAAACTGACATCAGTATTTCGATGGGTATAGAGTCTAAACACAGACAGTTGCCCTCTAAACAAATTTTGGTTATTGTTTATTTTATTCATATAAGATAATCAGTTATCCACGTCTTGAAAGTGTTCAGGCTTTGCCAGCATTGTGCATAGTATCAATCTGCTTTTTAACACGTTGCTGTAGTTGCAGTTTGACAACACTATGTGATCACTAACATCAATAACGTTACCTGATTTTTCATTAAGGCTCCGGGACTGGCACTGTCAATGAGCGAAAGGTTATAGTTAAAGAATTAGTTATCGAGCGTACTAATGTTATTATTCTTCAACAGTTTAACGACATCTTATAGCAACATAGGCTGTTGACGTCTTCAGAATTTGTTACATTTCAGTTCAATTTAGTTATAGTTTTAATCTTTTATCTTTATGTTATTTTTGTTATTACACTGTGTCGTCAAACAGCAACAAACCCACCAACCCAATCCACTCAATGACTTGTCTCCGTCCATTTTTTTCTCCACCTTTTTCCTCCAGACTGGAACTGGTATTTTAAGAGAAGAGGCAGTGACGTATTTTGGTCGCAGAGTATAAGGGCTCCAAGTGATGATTGTATGCCTTGACGCAAGCGATGACGCAGAAGATGATGTGGATAATGTTGATAACGATGATGACGATGAAGACGATGAAGATGGCGATGACGATGACGATGATGACGATGATGATGATGATGACGATGATGACGATGATGCTGATTCGTTGGTCGTGTGCTGTAGGTTCGATGTCTGCCTTGTTCCATCCGTCCCAGAGCGTTGCTGGTCATGCCAACAGCGTCGATCGCATCCTTTGTGGGGATCAGGTCGCTCCTGAGAACCACAGCAGGTCATCGTCAAAGAAGTCCAGCAACAGCCTCCTAGGTAGGTCATCCTGTGTTCTGCCTAGGTAGAACATTTACAGAGATTTAGGACCACAGGTAGAGCAATTATGGAAATTCAGGGTCACCAGGCAGAGCAGCATCAGAAATGCATGGCCCTTAAGAAGAGCAGTTATAAAAATCTGTACTCCTAGGCAGGGCAATCACTGGCGTCTAATATATGTTTAGGTTGGATGGGTGAGCGAGCGAGCGAGTGAGTTACCGTGAGCCTCATTTCTTTAACAAATTTTTCATTTGAAATGACTTTACACGACAATTACTTTAGTTGTCAAGCATTTCCTTTTATAAAAATGACGCTAAATAAATATTGCCAACGTATAAAAATCGATGTATTTATTATTGGCGTGTGCACGTGACTAGAATTCGCTAGGGACAAGCTTTGTCGTCCTTCGTAACCGATTGAAAATCACGCACAACTTGGACACCTTAAAGATGTTTCCATAAAGATCTTTCCATTCGATGATATATTAATTCATCGAATAGAAACAGATTTAAAGTGTATAAGTTGTGCATTATAGTCATCACTAAAACTAACTGAGCTGTGTCTGTTTGTGGCTGATTTCAATTAAACGAAGATATAATGTAATAGGACCCGATCGGCCAAAAGTAATCGAGTAAACTAAGTTGTAACTCTACATTGAATTTAATTAGCAATACCAATTATAAGAAAACAGTTCTAATAATAATTATGAGCTGTCGATTCTTAGTTGAACCTTCGGATCCTTGGATTCGCCAGTCGCGGACTTCACTCTTGAAGACCGTGCTGGAGAACCACAAGATCGTTCGAAGGACAAGTCGAGACCTCAGAACTGGAAGAATCTGGATAAAGGACCTCGTCTGCTATCTGTCGCTACTCGAAGCAGGAAGACCAGAGGACAAACTGGAATGTAAGGGAAATGAATTCCAACTTCTCTGTTAATTGGTTAATAATTATCATCATCAGCATCATTACTCTTGCTATTATTATTACTAGTACTATTATTATTTTTATTATTATTATTATTATTATTATTATAATTATTATTATAATTATTATTATTATTATTATTATTATTATTATTATTATCGTTATTATTATTATTATTATTATCGTTATTATTATTATTATTATTATTATTATTATTATTATTATTATTATCGTTATTATTATTATTATTATTATCGTTATTATTATTATTATTATTATTATTATTATTATTATTATTATAGATTGATTGATCTAATGTGTGAATGATTTATTTCATTAATTAATATAATTATATGCATTATTATTATTTCATTATTTTTTATTATTTATTACTATTAGTGTTAAAAGTATGATTATAGTAATAATTATTATAACTATTATTATAATAGTTATCGTCGTCATCATCATCATCATCATCGTCATCGTCATCTTTCTCCTGTTTCATGTCTATTTTGCATCTGAGGTATAATCCTCTAATGACTGATTGTTTTTTTCGCCCAACTTAATTAGTTGCTAATTAAAATGACCGTTACATCATCTATCAAATCGAAAGATTAAACTCATCAGAATATTTGAGACTCTCATTTGGGCAACCACGTGATTAATTCGGTTGCTCTTATTTACGATGAGTTGGAGGAGTCTGGATGAAAGAGGAGGGTGACGCTTTTGGTCTATGTTATCGCACAGCGTCATTAAACTGAAACTAACCTAACTGACAAAATTATAACAAAGCGTTTAATTATAAACTATGTTGGCCTTTCTTTATTCATTGAATGGACTTCCATCTTCTCCTAACTCTGACATGTTCCACGGATGCATATCTTCCTCGTTCTCTCACCTTCAGATCTTCTTTATCTCGAGGAGAACATGACACAGGGAGCGCCTCTGAACGGCTTATGCTCTAAAAGGGCTTATTAATGATCAGAAGCAAGACAGTGCGAGAAGATATCATTCAATTGCGTGCATTTAACACACTTTAAAATCTGTTCAAATCCGCTGCTATGATATTATGTAGCATGAGATACTGCATGTCTGTGCAAATACTTGCACACCTGTTTTACTTTACAAAAATTTGAAATAAGATGATGACGATTTAAAATTGATGGAAATGCTTGTGCCTGTAGGTTATGGTAATTATAGAACTACTGCACTGCTTTCAACCTGGCGCTGTCAGTCCAGAAGCAGGAAAAAGAAAAACGCTTGTGATAATTTCTAACACACAGTGGGGTTAAACTGAAATAACAACTATAAACTCAGTAATTGCTCGTACTCTGGAAGTGACAGTACCAAGCCTAGAAAAAGGAGTAGGGCGACGCTAGCGATCTTTCCTATTTGAACAGTACCCCCAAAGCTGACACGGTGTAATGGAAAATAAATAGGTACGAATAGTTTGCATTAAAGCTCGCTTCTAACATATATCGACCTTCATGACTGAGAATTTACACTGGCTCCCGCTAATATCCCATAATCGGTCTAAAGTTCTTTCCCTTGCTTCTAAGGCGTTTTGGCTCAGACACTACGCTATCTTTATGACCTTATCTGCCGTCGTCTTCTTCTTTGTTTAGACCGACATGATCTCTTGGAAACTCGGACTTAGATGGCTTCTGCCTAATACCACGCTTACATGTATGCGTCAGTTG
This sequence comes from Bimastos eiseni, assembly GCA_959347315.1. NCBI lineage: Eukaryota > Metazoa > Annelida > Clitellata > Crassiclitellata > Lumbricidae > Bimastos > Bimastos eiseni. The sequence continues at coordinate 429,206 of OY365807.1, read as the reverse complement.
GTCCTTTGCTTTGTAATAATATTCCCTCTCCGACTCGCTGTTTGATTTTAACCGGGGGTGCTTCTATTTCTGCCTGTGTTATTAAGGCTTTTCTTTTCCACGGACATTAATGCACTGATTGGATTTTAGCTGGAGATGCGAGATAGAATAATGTACATGTAAATCTAAGCATAGAATTCCGTCCAATTCAATACAGAGGTTGCGTCATCGTGGGGATGGTGATGATAGTAATACGGCTGTATATCACGGATCATGGTCACAGTGTATGTAGATGTCTGACGCCATTTTCTCAGGTTTTTTCGCTGTTTTTTGTCTGAAGCCAAATGAGTCAGTTCCTGTAGTCGTCTTTTGCCCCAGTCAACAATATCATCTCTGTTGTTTGGACCCTCCATCCTGTCGAACATTACTGTCTTGATCTTTCTATTGTCATTCATTCTGCAGTATGTGGCCGAATAACCCCAGCTTTCTCAGAATCACTTTCTGCATCAGATTCTCCATGTGCTGAATTCGTTGATACAGTTCTTCGTTGCTAGCTTTCAGTGTTTATTTCTGGCGCTTGCTTCATGATAACATGTCTGATCTGTTTACTGGAATGCCTAATGTCATTTAGATATATTGTTAACTAAAGTACGGTATGGGCAGTTGGTCGAAATAAATGTAATACTCTCCTGATCTTATCGTTATTCTTAGACACCTTTAAACTGTTCTTTGCCAAAGCTATGAAGGCATAGTGGAAGCTTGGTTTGTGCCCGTGTCTTCTTAGACACCACAAAAACGAAGTTTGAGAATAATATATAAAAGGGTACTAACTCAACATCATAATTCATTCACTCTTACAGTGCCAATCCCAAGAATGGATAAAGAAGGAAGGCGACATTAATGGTCTATGTTATTACAGTGTCGTTAAACTGCAACTACCTACCATAATAATAGTTGTTAATTGGTTTGCACGCTTCATGTTGTCATCAGCATCATCATTAACACAACGCCCCTGATTCGCTCTTAGATTTGACTGGGAGTAGTTCTGTTTCTGCTCGTACTCTTAAGACTCCGCTTTTCTCGCGAAGATTTTCGCACTGAGAGCGTCTCTAATTAGGTTGTACTATAAGATATGCCATAGAAATTTGTAAATACGATACAATGCAATGGGATGCGCAGGTTGCCTTATTCCGTATTAGAACGCCGAGTTCGATACAATTAGGCCGTCGTTGCAATTGACTTTCCTCGTCGCAGGGTGGCGGTGGACTCTTGATTAGACGACCAGACGTCTCTCCATGTAAACTTTAATGACCCTGAAATTGAAACTCATTAAATTGTAGGTTATTGCGCCATTGCATAATGTGAATGTTGCCAGTCCTGTGGATGAATAGGTGCGGGTGCGTCGGGAGTCATCTTTTATTATGACAGAAGTCTGAACACGATTATAAATCCAATTAAGAGAATGTATAACCCAATTCTTGCACCTCTCAGGCCACAGCCCAGCAGGCTATATACGCCATGAGGCAGAGAATGCATGAGTGAATTGCCCCTATCGCATACCCTCTTATCTTGTGAAAAAGTTGTATTCATGTTAACACTTCATAATTAATTGCAATCTGCAACTCCTATAGAGGTACATAGTATGTTAAAAGGGGTGTCAAACTAAGTATAAAAACTATCAAGTATATTCTTTATTTCAACTAATTGCTTGTACCAGACTTGTGAATTCCAGTTCAGTTAAATTCGCTTAATATCTCTGCCAATGTTCGCACTCTGACAGTGCCAGTCCCACGCCTGGATAAAGGAGGAGGGCGACGCTGACGATCCACGTTGTCGTATAGTGTCGTTTAACTGAAACTAATACAACTGCTTCTATTAATGATCAAGACTGACGTCGACAAGTAAAAGCGATTCGCCGTAGTCTTCCGAAATGTCCCTGTAGCCATACGATTCGCTAGACATTAGACCGAGACTGAATGACCGAAAAATTCCTAGAGCTAACAATCTTAGGCCTGCAAAGGAAACACCTTTGGCGTGAAGTCTTTGTGTTATTTAAATTTGTGTTAACATTTGTTCAAAATAGGAATGATTATACTTGTCTGATCTTGTCTTGATTCTTAGACACCTTGCAAACGTTGTTTAACAATACCATGTACGCGTGGTACAGCTTGGTAACTGCGTCGACTTAGACACCACCAAGACGCTAGTTTTAATGCTATATGAAGGGCGACTAACCAACATTTTTAAGAGACCACATGTTGTTAAAGGCAAAGATCAAAATGGACTAATCGCATAGCTGTAGCATGCCAAGAAACTTTCTGTCGACGGCAACGGCCTCTGTTGTCATAAGCTGTCGTTAAACCCTGGATCCATCTATCGACTACTTGCACTCTGCAAGTGCCGGTCCCAAGTCAATATAGAGGAAGAGAACGATTCCAATGATCTTTGTTATCACATAGTGAAGTAAAACTGAAACTGCTGCTATTACAAATCAACTGTGTTTTAAATAATCATTATTCTGGTTTTATTTGCTTTTAATAGCAACATAGGCTGTTGACTTCTTTGAGAATTTTGAGGTATTTAATTTAGTTTCATGGAACGTTTGTGATCAATTTATTTCTGTTTCTTTTAGTTGATTCCTTTTTTAGAAGGTTATGGTCATTGGGAATAAAAATAAATATAGTCCTTGTGAGTTTACTAATTGAGGTCTTCATCTTCATTTTCAGTTGTCTTTCGTCTCTACGACTCCGATGGTAACGGTCTTCTTGATGCCCGGGTGAGAGTTCACGCTCTTTGAAATGATGATCCGCATTTAGGAATATTCGTTGTTTTATTTTGAGCCTATAGTTGATATTCTCCGTGCAAAATTACATATAGGAGGTCATTTACATGTAAATAAGACTATCCAGAGGGGACAGATTCTTCTCTTTCTAGTTTATGCTACCCGACCCTAGCCATGTCCAAAGTTGTCTGTAGCCACATTTAAAGAGTGTCATCAACTCACTCCATCCTCGATCGCACAAACGAGAGATCCCGCGTGCTGACACACTAACCCGGTGTAGTTTTATCACCCGATTGATAAGCAAATGAATCTATTTCTCTGGTGATGGTATTTCCTGTTGCTTGCTTTCTCTTTTACTCTCTCACAAATCCGAAAACATATGTTTTGTAATAGGCCTACTGTAATTATGTGAGTGTGTATTCTTTGATTGTTCATATGTGATATTCCAGCAGTGCGTTTGCCATAACAGGTTCAATGGGCGTATTCGTTTACTGACGTACTCGTGTGGCTTTGGCCTTCTTATTCAAACGCAAAGGAATTTCAAAATTCTTCCACGTTCTTTAAAATCGCTTCCGATTGGAGGATAAATTACCTTGGAGGTCTAACTTTGGTGAAATAGCCACGGTGTCAGCAAATATCTGTACTGGCGTGTTGGAGTTGAATACTACGCTATTGGGTATTTTATTTTACGCTCAGGTTCACGCTGCACAAAATTGTCAAGTTACAAAAAACAGCGATGCTCGCAGTTCTTTAGAGTTTAGTGTCCTTACTTCGGACACCGTTATACGTTTTGTATTTACACACAAGTTAAACAAACCATTGTTCAGGAAATATTTAGATTTGATACAGTTTTGTTACTTGATCTATCCATATAAATTATAGACAATTTTGGTCTCCCAAATTTATATAGAGTCAGCTGCACACTTTTAATGGTGTTTAAATAATTTGTCACACAGCGTAAGTTTAAATATTTTAAGGGTTTCTGTAAAAGAACGTTCTAAACATCTTTTGTCTAAACATCTCCTCCGCTGCAAGGACTCAGGCAGTGCCAGTCCCAAGCCTGGATAAAGAAGAAGGACACTAATGATCTTTTTTATCACACAGTGTCGTTAAACTGCAACTACTGCCATCTTGTCCAGCGCTCCAGTCCAACGGTCCAGTCCTCCATTCTTACTTTCATTCTGGAGGTCCTTTTTATGTATTTCAATGTTCAGATCAAGAAATTTCTTTTAAATATTGTTCCTGGAATTCGAGTATCATGTTTTGATAAAGTTAGCTCGTTAACCTAGCGATTAGAGCGTTCTTTTTAGACACCCTTAATAATTATGTCTGACTCATGCTACATAGCAAATCATGTAAGCACCATTTTAAGTTTTGGCTGGATGCTGTTTGGTCAGGACACGTCATTTAAGCTTTGTAATCTGAGCTTCCTCCAATATCAATGTATTAAGAAACGACTCTGAGGGGCTCGCCATTGATGATATTATTATGGCCCCATCGGACATAAGGGAGCTCAACACTTTAGATGTAATAATTAGTTGATGCAAAATAGTAATAGTAATAGTAGTAGTAATGGCAGTACTATAAGTAGTAGTGATAGCGGCAGCAACTGCTGTAATATTAATATAATAAGAATTTTAATTGTGTAGTGGGTAAAAAAATTAAATGATGATGATGTTGCTGACTGTAAGCCACTTGTTGCGAATTTCTTTAATTAGGAATTGGAATGCATCGTTAATCACATGATGACCGTTGCTGAATATCTCGGATGGGATGTTTCCGAGTTAAAACCGGTGAGTGACTCTCCTTTTAATTCAAGAACGCCTCATCATACAGAAAATTAATCAGTAGTATTTGGCACATAATTATTAGCAGAATAACCACACTGTTGTAACTAGTTGACGCTGACCAAATGCTGGTGCACTTTTCGAATGGGCAAAATGCGCTATAGAATTAGGCCTAATAGCAGAGTACCATTCATTTGGAGGACACAGTAATATAGCGCCACTGGTGGCATATACACAGACGATTATTATAATAATAATAATAATAATAATATTATTATTATTATTGTTATTATTATTATTATTATCAGTAATGCATTAAGAAACGACTCTGAGGGGCTCGCCATTGATGATAATTATGGCCCCATCGGACATAAGAGAATAATATAATAATAATGATGACGACGACGACGGCGACAACGACAACGACAACAGTAATAATAATAATAATAATTTCAGTTTGATTTTGTGTATAGTTTTAATCCTTTATCTTTCTGTTTTCTTTCTTCCTTTTGTGTTGTTCCATTTCTGCATGACTGGTTGCTGAGACAAATGGTTGTTGTAGATATTTCATAACTTATAAATTATTATTATTGTATTATTATAATTTTTATTTTTATTATTATTATTATTATTATTATTATTATTATTATTATATTTATTATTATCATCATCATCATTATTATTATTAGTCTATAGCTGCACGAAAGAGCCTCTGAAGGCAACTGCGTTGAAGCGTTGGATGCCAACTGACAATCGTTGGAACAAGTAACTTGTCTCTCTTGGGTCTCTGGTGACATGTGTTAGGAGACGACCCAAGTCTTTGATGAAGACCATTCCGTCGTTGTTGACTGGGTCCATGGTCTTAAAGGCCAATGGAACGAGGAGATAAATAACAGCGAGCTGGCTGTACTTGAGGGTCTTCCTGGTGGTTGCCACCTCCGCTGCAGCCCCCACTGAATGACGTCGCTTGGAGATATGATGAAGCCACAGTGTCAATCACTGTCGCATCCCATATCAGGTTCCGTCCTCTTCGCCATGGAATCAGCGTCAGACCATCAGGACGTTTTCCGTCAGTTCTGGAGAGTCCAGGGGTTCATTAATGTTTGGGAAACCAGCGCGTGTGAGGCTACGGCTGATTATGTCGTTTAATACTGCGTGCCTGGCGAACCGCCTTGGCCCAAGACCACAAGAAAGCCCAGGTGTGCTCCTTCCTTCATAACATATAAATGATTATTTCATTTTATTCCTACATACATTAATATACATATTGTATAAATGTATATACATACAATGTACCCACATGCACTTGTAGCATTTATTCATATGACCATACAGCTTCTTTCTTTTTTATAAAGTCTCTTTTTGACTGTATCGGTTCTTTTCTTATTTCGGTTTTTTCCAAGAAGGTTTATTGGGTCTAGTCAATGATGTTTCTAAGGAGCACTTAATGGATCTTGAAGTCGAACGCGATATTCTATTATAAAACTTCGAGTAAATGAATTAAGAGGTGTCTTAACCGGATTATTTATGCGATTAGTTAAACGTCGCTTGTGGCTGTCTTCCAGAGTTACAATTGTTTCCTATTATATCCTATTTACCTATTTCTATGGCGCATCAACCAGTACAACATAATCAGAGACGCTCTAAGATTGAATAGGACCGTCTTAAAGTGTGCGAAAGATGAATTCAGAATTGATTACGGATTAGAGACATAGAAAGGTGAGTGAGCTATTGTCGGAAATTAATCGGCAATTTGTTCGAGAAATATGAATCGAAGAGAGATAAGTTTTAATCTTCTGCGGCCTAAAGTTCGGTCGCAACACAAACCAAAAATGTGACTTCTATGATCGAATACGTACAAACTTTAGCGAGTGAAGACCTAGACGAATGCACAACCTCGGGTCACGCGCACTGTTAAAACAATTAAATTATTTAATATGCATCGTGAGGGTCGTTTATGGCTAGTGTCGTTTTTTTTACATGCTAGAAGAACCTTCGGCCGCAGAAGCTCCACGCCTTATAATGTAGAGTGTTGTGTGCATTAAGGCTGACTGTGTCACCAAAATTAATTATTTTCCTCAGTAACCATAATGGTTAGCGGGAAATACGCTACGTAAAAGTTCATCGAAGGCACCAGCTTATTCCCGAGCGTTTCGTCTTGTCAGAGATGACGAAAGGAGATTCCTTCTAGTTGACTCGAGAGAGAGAGAGATAGGTAGGTGGTGGACTGGTTGACATGGCTCCTTAATACCAGAAGAAGCACTGTATACGTATGCTGCTTTTAAGACAGCAATTCGTACGCTTTGAAGGCAGAAGTGCTTAAGCGCGGCGTATAAACAAATCCATCTTGTTCAGCGCAGTTTTGATTGGAGACCAGTTTCGCTTCTTCCTCAGTTGTCTTGTTCATCATAACTGAACCCAGAATGCGCTCTCGTCTTTTTTTAAGATGAACCGGGTTGAACCCACTTACGTAGACTATATCCCCAACGATTTTGAGATTATTGATGCGCTATATAAAATCCCATCGAAGGCATATGCAAACACTATTACACATACATGCATACAAATACTTACTTACATATACATCGATTCACATACATAGATATACATACATACATACATACATACATAGATATGTACGGAGATACATAGATATACATACATACACAGAAAGACAAACGCTTACATAATATGCATGCAAACATATGCAGAAATGCGTTTGCATATATACATGTAATCGAACATTTATATAGTGTCACTTCAAGACACTTGGTCAGTTGTGCTCTTTGCGCTGGCAATAAGGATGTTAACCTATTTGTTATGGCTAATATCCTTCATGTAAGATGAAGCGAGTTAGCTGTTCGCAATCATACATATCTATAATGCATCAGGTTACTTGGAAAGAACTCAATACAACTACCTCATTTAAGGCTTGTATTCGCTCTATAAGACAAAGCTGTCATTTGCACTGCACATTCGTCTTCTGCTAATTCTGTAATTAATCACACAATATCGTTAAACTGCAACTATCGATGCACATTGTTAAGGAGAAAATGCCAAAATATTTAAAGACAACTTTTAAGGCTTATAATTTTATTAGTCCTATGAGAGAAAGAAGAGGCAACAGTTTTGTAAGCTTCTATTTAAGTTATTAAGTAAATCTTAGGTCAATAATGCATATGGTGACGGCGAGAAGGCCTGCAAAATTAGACACCTCTTTCAAGGTTGATATTCGCCTTATAAGAACAACGGTTCGGAAGCTGAAACTTCTTCGACTATGCACATAGTAACGGCAAGAAGGGTAAAAAACTTACACGGGGGAGGGGGCTACACAGTTAAACATATTAAATATATTCGATATTAAACATCAGAATTGTATGAGGAAATCACATGGCCAAGGCAACTTGTGAAACATGCATGCATGCAGACATACATATATACATTCATACACACATTAATAAATATTAATAAATATATACATGTGTGTATAATAAATGTTTCAGCAGGTTTGTATTTTGTGTTAGTCGCTGTAGCAGTTGTAGCATTTTCAATATTATCCAATCTAATTTAAAAAAATGATGAATATGATCCAATCAAATCACTTTGATCGCATTGGGCCAGAGATTTATATGAAGAAAAGGTCAAAACACGACAGGCTTATTGTCGAGCTCGGTGTTCTATGTATGCATAGTAGACAACATTTTTTAGTAATGGTGAAAATTCTAGAGAAATTTTTAAACACCTCTTTTAAGGCTAATAATATCCTTATAAGATAAAGCGAATAATACGTTCGCGAATATTTATAGCAATTTTACAGGCTCATAATGCATCTAGTCACTGCGAGATAACCTAAAATTAAAACCTCCTTTGATTGTCGAATTCCAGTGACGATATTTGACAAGAATTCGCCTTTCAAGAGAAAGCTGAGGAAGTGGTTGAGGGTTTAGGGTTCACGATGCACATTGTAACAGAAAACGCCTAACAAATAAATCCCTAATTTATGACTAAAATTTGTCCAGTGAGAGAAATGAACTGTAACTCCGCCACTCTATGCACTCTGACAGTACCAGCCCTAAGCCTAGATAAAGGAGGAGGGCGACGCCATTGATCTTTGTTATCGCATAGTATCGTTAAACTGCAACTACGCTAGAGGTTTGCGGGTAGAGCGTTTTTGCTATCCGATCCGTACCCGTAACCTAGGACCGTTACCCGTACCCGACCCGTACTCAAAATTGCTACCCGACCCGTACCCGCGGGTAAACCCATACCCGTGACACGTTATTAGCATGCCCTCTCATAGTCTTTCTGCCTGCCAGGCAAATATGATCACAACTTACTTTGCATTCTGCTGTTTTCTAAATGGTAGCAACATCAACAACAACAGCAGCAGCAGCAGCAGTGACAGCAGCCGTGGGGTAGCGCTGGCGGAGGAAGCAGGAGAAGAAGGAGGAAGCGGAGAAGGAGAAAGGAAAGGAAGAAGAGGGAAGAGGAGGATGACGGAAGCTGGAGAAGCGGTAAATGGAGGAGAGGAGAGAATAAAGTGCAGAGGAAGGGGAAGGAGCAGAAGGAGAAGCAGGAAGAAGAAGATGAGATTGGAGACAGGAGGAGGAGGAGGAGGAGGAATCGAGAAATGAAGAGGAAGAAAATGAGGAAGAGCTATAAGAGGAGTGCGGAACTTGAGGAGTAGGCGAAGAGCGGAAGGATGAGGAGTAGGAAAGGAAGGAGGAGGAGAGAAGAAAAGAGGCAGCGGACGGACAGAAGGGATAAGATGAAGAGGAGGATGAAGATGAAGACGAAATAGAGGAGGAGGAAGAGGATGAAACAGAGAAAGATGACGAAATAGAATAGGTAGAAGGGGACGAAATAGAGGAGGAAGAAGAGGAAGAGAAGGAGCTGCAGGAGGAGCAGGAGTAGAAATTGGGAGCAGGGAAAGGAAGAGGTAATGGAGCAGAAAATCTAGAGGAAGTTTAGCAGGACGACTGATAGGAAATGAGGAGGAAGAGGAATGAGAGAGACAGCGATTGACATTAATACAAAGAGGAGGGGAGGCTTTATATGCAGGTATATAAAGTTATGGTACTTACTACTTGGGTTTCAAATGTGCCAGTTTGTCCATAATAGCAATTAAGTGTTTGATGATGCAAGATTCACCTGTATATTTACCGGTGACATTGTAACCCTAAAACCGTGATTAGTCTACCCATGCTCGACCCGTAAAATACGTACCAGTACCCTACCCGTACCCGCGGGTACGGGTCGGGAACGGGTTACTGTCGGGTACGGGTTACTGTCGGTTACGGTATACCCGCAGACCCCTAAACTACACACACACACTGTTGGGAAATGTATATATATTTTAAGTAAATCTTGGATCGATGATGGGTATAAAAGCAGGAAGAAGACTTGCATAATTAAACACCTCTTTTAAGGTTTCTTATAAGAAAACTTAAGCAGAAGTTCGTAAGCTGTATTTAAATAAATGCCTGATTAATAATGCATATGGCAACCGTACGATAAGGACGTTTGAAATATTATACACGTCTTTAAAGGCTGATATTTGTCCTATAAGAAAACGCTGATGCATCGGCGCTTAAGCTTCGTTCGACGTAAATTATAGGTCAATGATACTTAGCTATGTAAACTCATCCGTTGCAAGAACTCAGGCAGTGCAAGTCCCAAGCCTGCATAAAGGAGACGGGCGACGCTAATGATCTTAGTTGTCACACAGTGTCGTTAAACTGCCACTACCAGCGCTACCACCACCATAATTATGTCAACGGCGAGGAGACTTAAAAACCAGACACCTTTTTAAAAGGGCTATTTCTGTCCTAAAAGAGAATAGAACAGGCAGCGGTTCAATAAATTTTGAACAGTATCTGAAGTCGATGATGCATAATTATGGCAACAACGCGAAGGTGTAAAAATAACACACTGATTTACAATGTACCATTGGTCTTATAGAAGCAGATCAGTAAAGGCAGCAGAGCACTTCTGCGTGAATGAAAAGCAACATTGCAGTGGACTAGATTAAGAATACAACAGTTTTGACACAACCACCACACATTACAGAACAGTAAAGAAGTCAACTTTTGATTGACAACGATGTCTTGTAACATGTAGACGAATTAGAGATACTAAGATCAGACAGATTTGAACGCAATTAACGAAATAAATACCTGTATTATCTTCACGCATGCAGCAGCACATTAGAACTTGTAGTGTTATAGTACCTTTAGTATTTTCGAACCTGTAGTAGTACATGTAGCGTAAAAGAGGCTGTAGAATGTTGGCACGTGTTGCATCGTCAATACCAACAATATTTAAGTACCTTTGCTCTCTTCTGAGTTACCGTTGTATTTGCAATTGTAGCATGGTATGATGTGCGGTTATTTTGTATTACAACTTTGTATAGCGCCACCTTTCAGAGTCTTTCGTTTTTGTAGTTGTGCTATTTGTAGGTTTTATAGTGTTTGTAGTATTTTCAGTAGTGTAATTATTCGTTTGATTGCAGATTCTTCAGGATATGATGGTTGAAATCGATTACGATGCAGATGGAACGGTCTCCCTGGAGGAGTGGAAGAGAGGAGGACTGACCACCATCCCACTGCTCATCCTACTAGGGCTAGATGCGGTACGTCTTTCCTTCAAGTGATGGAATGGAGGGAGGGAAGAAGGAAGGGAAGAAGAAAGGAAAGAAGAAAAGCATGAAGGATGGAAAGAATGAAGGAAGGAAGGAGTGGAGTGACGAAAGAAGGAAGGAAAGAAGGAAGAAGAGAGGGAAGGAAAGATGGAAGAAGAGAGGGAAGGAAAGAAGGAAGAAGGAAGAAGAGAGAGAAGGAAAGAAGGAAGAAGAGAGAGAAGTAAAGAAGGAGGGAGCAAGAATGGGAGAATGGATGTCAGAATGAAGGAAAGTAGGAAGGAAAGAAGGAAGAAAAGAAGGAAGGGACGAAGGAGGGACAGAAACTGAAAGAATGGAGATAAAAAGAAAGGGAAGAAAAAGGAAAGAAGGAGGAAAGAAGGAAGAAGGGAGTAATATAATGCCCATGTCCATTCGTGTTACTTAGCCAAACCATATCAGTTTTCTTTTTCTGATCCTGTCTATCGTTGTTTTTCTTTGTCCCAGCTCTACCCAGTAACCTCATTGCGATTCCTTTCCCATCCGGTCCTCCCCGCTATTCTTCTTAGCCAGCTCATCTCCGCCACAAGGATCCTTGCGTCATCCTCCTTCCTCAGGCACCAGCACTCAGATCCGTACAGCAAAACCAGAATGACAAAAGCCTTTTACAGTTTCAATTTTGTTCCTGTTGATATACTGCTCGTCTTCCACATCTTACTGAGTCTGCCAAGCATTGCTGATGCGATGCCAATCCTACGTTTAATGTCCTATGTGCATTGTTCATCTTCTGTTATTACTCCTCCCAGATACACAAACTCTGTGAATTGCTCTCCAATCTCATCTACAGCTCTTTGTGCTGTTTTTCGATGGTCATTGTCTTAGTTTTATCAGTAGTTATTCTGAGTCCGAACCTCCTACTAATATCGCGTACGCTGTTTGTCAGTTCTTGCAGTTGGTATGGTGATTTTGCTAACAAGTCAATATCATTTGCAAAACGCAAGTTGTTAAGTATCTGTCCATTTAATGTCACTCCAGCTTCGATAGAATTCATTACGCGACTCATCATGGCCTCCAGAAGGAGGTTGAACAAATCTGGCGACAATCCGCATCCTTTTCGTACGCCTACTGTGATCTTAAACCATTCATTAAGTTCTCCATCCACTCTGATTGCACTCATTGACTTGCTGTATAGATCGTCAAGTAGTATCACCAACTCTTATGGACTTCCATCGTTCCTGAGTACGTGCCATAGTCCTTGTTGCCATGAACTATCGAATACCTGTTTAAAATCGATGAAATTGCTGTACATGGTTCTATTCCTTCTGAAATACTTCTCCGATAGCTGCCTAACAACAAAGAGTTGATCCACGTTACCTATTCCTGATATGAATCCCGCCTGCTCCTCGGCCACAATCTCCTCTGCTCCTCGGCCACCATCTCCTCTGCTCCTCGGCCACCATCTTCTCTGCTCCTCGGCCACCATCTCCTCTACATATTTACTTAAACGTTGTTGTGATATTCGCGTGTGTACTTTCCTGGAATACTCAACAGACTAATACCTCGATAATTAGGCCTACTATATTCTCCATTGTCGGTATTCTTGTGCATTGGGACAATCGTGGGTTTCCCAATTCTTCTGCACATTTCTTGTCTTGATAGATCTTGTTGAATAGTAGGTCTATCATTTCCACTAAGCATTCAGTTATACCAAACAGCAAATTGATTACGAGAACGAGAACGAGAACGAGGCCGCAATTATACGAACGAATATCAGTACTTAATATCATAGGAGGAGAGCGATTTAAAGGTGTCGTAATCCTATATCTGCTGTTCCGGCCGTGACCAGCGACGTCATACGACTGACAGTTCGTTTGCATCGAATTACCCTATGTTTGCATATTGTACGTTTTTTTTATTACGTCTTAGTCCAGTTTCCTCGCAGTGTAAGGTACTTTTTTAACAAGGAGAGCACTCCCTTCAGCTCTCCCTGGAGGCAACCTTTGCGTGAAGCTCTTCAAAGACCTGGCATACGTCAAGCAGCTCTCCTGTTTGAGTAGAGTTTATAGTTCATTCCTCTGTTCAATTTCGAAGGCGCTTGATGACCTTCTTCTTACCCTCTTTTATTTAACTTCTCTTGCATAATTTTTGGCACGGACATCATAGACGATAGTTGATAGATATCTGTTGGACATCTGTCAACTCTTTTTAGGTAAGTTCCCGTCAACCTACAGAAATTCTGCACACATTAAATTTGTAGGCTTGCTTCAAAATGCAATGTATCAACTTTTGCGGACATAGCTCAAAAATTGAGAAAAATGACTCAAAACATGACCAAAATGCAAAAATATCGTTTAACTACTCGAACGAGTCCTCCTTGACGAGCTCCACTCCGGCAAGTTTGCATCATCAATGAAAATTGTAATCAATAATCTCTTAAATACGTATCTTTAGACAAGGGACATTTCTTACGTTATCAGAACTTATCACTTAACTTTTGGATATGGTCTAAATTTAACTGTTATCGCGTTCACCTCGGACCTGCGCATAAAAGACGTCAACCATTTGGAATATTTTGCCCATAAAAAAATTCATGCGAACACCGAACTTAGAGGGAACATTGGTCCCACGCTAGATCTTTTCACATACAAGAAATAGGCTCGATGTGTTTCTGTGGCAGAGATGCGAATAATGCGGCGTTTGAAGCTTATGTCTTCCGCTCATCTTCTTCCTTCTTAAGTTTTATTTCTTTACCTGAGGTCTTTGTTTGACCATTTCCAATCATAATTCACTCAGTTGGTACTTTTTCTATCACCATTCATACAATAGTTCGTTCGTTTATTGATTCATTCTCAGCATCGTTCGTTTAAGCCTTTATTTATTTGTTCAAATATTCTTTCATCGTATCTTTGATCATAATGCATTCATTCATTCATTCATATGTTAATTCAGTCATTTATTTCGTTCACACTTTCGTTCGTTCGTTCTGTCTTCTCAACAGAAAGTCAAAGATGATGGCAGTCATACGTGGCGCCTGAAGCACTTCAACAAACCAGCCTATTGCAACCTCTGCCTCAATCTCCTCGTTGGCCTCGGAAAGCAGGGACTATGCTGCGTCTGTGAGTACATCTTGTCCCTACGAGCCAGGGACACGGAGGCAGAGGAACGAAGGGACATGGAGTGGGAAGGATGTGTGGGTAATGATTGAGGGGAGTACAGAGGAAGGTGGGAGGATGGAGGAAGGGAGGAATGAAGGAAGGAATGGGGTTTAGAACTGCGAAGGAATAAAGGAACCATTTTAAAAGATCAGGATTCGTCGAAGGAATTGATTGCGGAAAGGATGAGAATTGAAAGAAGGACAGATGAAAGCAAGTAAGAAAGAAACAAAGACGACGAAACTAAACGAGACCAAACGAAGAAAGAAATAAGAGAGAAAACAGACGAACAAAGAAATGAGGTAAAGCACCAGAGAAAAGATAGAAGAAGGAAAAAATAAGAAAGGAATGAAGGAAGAATGTAGACAAAGAGGAGAAGACGATAACAATTAAATACGGATGTAAGGAAAGAAAGGAGGTGGGAGGGAAAGGGAAGATTAAGATAGAACGGAAGACAGGAAGGGAGAACGGATGAGGAGGAGCTTAAGAAAGAGTGGAAGGAATGAGGAAGGAAGGAAGAAGGAAAGGAAGGATGTAAGGAAGGTAGTAAGTAAGGAAGGAAGGATGAAAAGCTGGAGGGATAGATGGAATGAAGGTAGTATTGACGGATAGCCGAAATGGATTAAGGCCGGAGGGAAGAAAGAAGGACGGAAGGTGATGGCTTGGGAGTGTGGCTGGGTTGATAAGAGAGAGCGAGAGCGTGATGGATAACCTCGTTGTTGTGGCATGATAAGAATGGAATTAAACATAGAATGGTCTTCAATAAGTATGTTCCGTCGTTTTGTACTCTTCGCTCCCTGAACAACGCCGAAGATAAGAGCATCGACAATAAGACGACCCAGGCACACACTCACACATATACACACACGTACACAGATACACAGATAGACAGATACACAGATACACAGGTACACAGATACACATATCACACATGCAATACATACCTACACACACCTTGGCGCTATCTGATCAGCCCAAGTTCTGTTGGACTGGAATAAAGAGCAGATCATGGACAGGGTCAAACAGAGAGACAGGAGACAGACGAACACAGAGAACAGGCAGAGAGAGCGGAATAAAGAGGCTGAGAAGGGGACATACTGAAGGGATTATCTCAATTCTATTGGAATGGTAGACACACATACCTACAGGCAGACTAGAAGCAGACGGAATGGCACACAACCTGATCACTTACATGCTACGTAGGCAGACAAGAAGACGGAAGGACGGACAGAACATAGATGCAGCGGGACAGAAGACTAACATACAGTGAGATTTAGAACCAGGCAAGCAGACAGGTAGACAAACAGGAAGACAGAAAGACCCACAAGCAGACAGACGCATAGACACATAGACATAGGGACATGGAAACAGACAGACAGACTGCCATTGGGAAGCGAGCTGGAAACACGTGTAACCTATGCCTTGAAAGGCGAAGTGTAGATACGGATTCTGGTCTAACGGAGTAAAAGATTGGAGCGGACGAAGTGGTTGGGCGATCGGGAGGAGACCATTGGACAAAGGGTCTTATCTGGGAACATTACGAGAATTTATTAGCACTTACGCAAGAGGCTCTTGCTGGGCTGGCTGCAGAGAAAATGGAGGAGGACGGATGGGAGTCTGGATGAACGGATGGAAGGAAGGAAAGGATGGAGGAACGATGGGAGGATAGAGGGAGGAATGGAGAGAAGGAGGGAGGGAGGGAAGGAGTGATAGAAGAACAGAATATTGGAATGAAGAAGTAGCGGTTGAAGAGTGGTGGATGGAATGAAGGCTGTAATCAATGGAGTAAGGCGGAAATCAGGAAAGAAATGAATGATGGAAGAAAGGGATGGTGGAAGGAATGTGCGAAACAAGGAATGAAAGAAGAAAGGATGGATAAAAGGAAGGAGTGACGTAGGGAAGGAATGTTGGAAGTATGGAAAAGAGGACTGAATGAACGATGGAGGAATGAAGGAATGAATGCCAGACGAAATGAACTGATGTTGGAAGCGATTAACTAAATGAGACAGACGAGAAAAGTGTGGTATGACCTGACTTTGGAGCAAATCTTGTAACTTTATCTTCCAATGCATTTCAATGAGCTTTTGTTATTAGAATGCGTTGGTTCGTGTGTCTTTTTATAGTCTGCAAATGCACGGTGCATGAGAGATGCGTTGCTAGAGCTCCGTCCGGTTGCATCACAACCTACGTCAAGTCAAGGAAGGCGACTCAGGTTAGCACTGCATCTGGATTGTAAGGCCTCAAGGCTCGACTTACAAGAATCTAGACTGGACTGGTAAGGATCTCGACTGGAATGACAAGGGTCTAGACTGGACTGGCAATGGTCTAGCTGGACTAACAAAGGTCTATACTGGACTGGCAATGGTCTATACTGGACTGGCAATGGTCTATACTGGACTGGCAAGGGTCTAGGCTGGACTAACAAGGGTCTATAGTGGACTGGCACGGGTCTAGGCTGGACTTACAAGGGTCTATAGTGGGACTGGCAAGGGTTTATACTGGACTGGTAAGGGTCTAGGCTGGATTGTCGCTTTTTTACATTTGTCAACTTTATGTCTTATTTGGTCTCTTTTTGTCTTACTCGATATCTTTCTAACGTCTTGGGTCTCATTAGTCATGCCTAGTAGTATGCAAGTCATACACTATTTCATTTTGACCTGAATGAGACGGCTTTTATAGCCCCACCGGACAATCATCAATCGTAAACTTAAAAATTCAACATGTAAGGCGCAATTTCAAAGCTAACGGCAAGGCATTGACTTTCCATTCATTCACTCATGCGAATATTCATCAAGACACCACTCAGAGGCGCTTCCTAATCCGACAACGTACCAGTAAAAGAGCAGTTGTAGGCTATGTCTGGTGAGGATGAATTCAGAGATAATCCCACGGTTAAGAGGCAGCTCGAAAGAGAAATCCGCTCAATTCTATGGCCTAACGCAGTAAAGGCTCGACCCTTCTTTGCATAGTAGCAATAGGAGCGAAAGAAAATATGATAACCCCTTTGCGTCCTTGTATCACCGTGGATCTGATAAAAAAAAAGGCCATGGATATCAGGGTGAGGTGATTTCAATATACTAAGTGTTGATTGTTTCATTAACTGCCGAAATAGTTACTAGATTATTGGATACCAAACCATTTATGAGCTCCAAATAGAAAGATGCTGTTCCTTACCGGTCGAAGTTGATCTACGTTGACAGATGCTGTCTGGTGGAGATGAGTAACTGAATATTGGTCGACGATAATCGTATTGATAAAGAATTATATCAATTGTTGTTTCAATATGAGATAACAAATATCATTAAACGTCTCCCTCCTCATTAATCCAGGTTTGGGACTGGCCCTGTTGGAGTGCGAATAATTCAGGAGTTTTATTGATTGTCGATATTGTAATGTAATGTAATCGAACATTTCCATAGCGCCCTTTCAAGATACATACTCAGGGGCGCTATCTGAGCTGACCTGACTGATGTTAAATGTCCCATAGCCAGCGAGTAAGATACATATGTTAGCAAAACTATGTACAGTAAACTGAAAAGAGTCACCATTGGTGGGCCCACGCACCAACGTGGATCCAACTAATGGGTTCCCGTTGACAGCTGACAGATGGCATGGATCTAGATATGGGATTCTGATCTAGACCTATAGTGATCACCACTGGTCGATATTTATTTAAAATTAAAGATGGAGATCGATATAGCACTTATTGATAACGTTGGTTATCGATCTGTGTGTGAATCTGTTTCAGGCGATGAGTCATCATTGGGTGGAGGGCAATTGTTCCGGTCGATGTGATCGATGCAAGAAATCGATTAAGACTTATAACGGTGTAACGGGATTACACTGCAGATGGTGCAAAGTCAACGTAAGACAACGCCCTCTATACCCATCATTTAATCTAATTTAATCTGTCTTATCTAATACAACGTAATCTTATCTCTATTCTCTAACATAGTCAAATATAATACAACTGACTGTTAACCTGTGAAATATCATGTCTAGAATTAGTCTAGACAGACGCATTGATGCACAGATGGTCGCACGTGACTAGGCTAATTATTATTCGTATCGATTTAATTTACTAATCCAACCTAACGTGATCTGCTCTCTCTGTCTCTCTTACTTTCGTCCTCTCTTTCTCTCTCTCTCTCTCTCTTTCTTTATTTCTCTGTCTCTGTCTGTCTGTCTGTCTGTCTGTCTCTCTTTAATCTGTTGCTTTGGTGCATCATACATTTTGACTGGATATTTACTGTCAATATATGCACATGGGTGATAAGAAACATACTTATAACTATAACATACGATCATTAAATAATGATTATGTCCTATATAATCATATGCGTAGGTTCACAGTTGCCATTTGAGACATCTACTGTGAATTTGTGCGTCTTGCATATATATATATATATATATATATATATTTAATGTATCGTATTATATATATTACATATAATATATGTGCATATATATATATATATATATATATATATATATATATATTTAATGTATCGTATTATATATATTACATATAATATATGTGCGTATATATATATATATATATATATATTGGTGTCGTTTGTTGTAGCTCCACAACAAGTGTGCCTCGCTGTTTAAGCCTGAATGTGATTGCGGCGAGTTTCGACAGCACATCCTCCCTCCAACGTCCATATGTCCAGCCGTCCTGGTAAGAGATAACGAGAGAGAGAGTGTGTGTGTTTGTGTGTGAATGTATGTTTGTGTATTTATGTGTGTGTGTGTGTGTGTGTGTGTGTATGTGTGAGAGTAAGACAGACAGACAGACAGAGACATAGCAAGAGAGATCGAGAGATCTAGAGAAAGAGAAAGAGAGAGTCATAGAGAAAGAGACAGAGAGGGGCAAAGGGGGTGGCCTAGAGAGAGGTATAGCAATAGCCAGAGAAGGAAATAGAGACAGACAGAAACGAAAAGAGCTCGATAGAGAGACTGAGACGGAGAGAGACGGAGACAGTAATGGTGGTTTGGTGTGAAGTCGACTGTAATAGATTAACATTGTTGAAACAAATGAAGACAACGAGGCAGAAATAGGTGATGACGAAGTTAATGATGTTGAACACGACGACACTTTAATTAACCAATGTTGATGGGGTGAAATAATTTGTTTTGTCGTTGTCAGGAAAGGCAGAGAAACGGAAAGAAGGAGTTCTGCCGATCCGATTCTTCATTCGATAACCTTGACCTTGACCCCAATTCACCTTCAACCTTGGCTCTGCAGGTCACGTAAAATTCAGTATTCAGTAAAATAGACCCAAGTATCGTCCTTACCTAAATATTTGCCTGTTCTAGGATGGATAGGCTTAGTTGCCCTCCCATTCTGCCTCTTTCCCTCTTATGCAATACCCTACCCCTTTTATACTCTCCTTTCCCATTCCTGTTCCCTTCCCTTCCCACTTCCCTTTGCAACCTATTCGCTACACTTCCACCTTCCTTCTCTATATCCTCTCTTTTTCCTTCTCCTCCTACCCTACCCTCCCATTCCTGTTCCCTTCTCTTTCTCTGCACCCTCCCTCTCCAATCAATCCTCTGTATTCATTCAACCTACCCTCTCATCCTTGTCTCACCCCCTCCTTCCACTGCCCTTTCCTCTCCTCCATTTTTCATTCCATTTCGTACTTGCTTTCTCTTACGCTTTCCCATTTCTCCCCTCCTCAGTCTTTCAATTTGCTCAGCTTCATATTCATATTACCTACTTTCATGCAAATATGAATAATCGACGCCCTGAATGTAGCGCCTATTGTGGCTCCATCTAAATGAAATGAACTTCTTCCATCAGTAAAGGTAAACCAGTGGTTGGCTTCTCTCCATCGGCTTCTCGCTCTTTAAAGGCGTTTCTTTTACCCAGAGGTTTCCTTGCTGAGAAATTATTATTCGAGAGGCACTATATAAATCTGAAGATACGATTCGATTTACCTCGGTGTTTCTTTACCTTAACTCTGTCGCTCCTAAACTTTTGTCTAAGTGTTGAGTCTGTCTTTAGTTGAATGACATTCCGTTGGTCGTTGTAGGCTCAGGGCACCAGTTCATTCCAAATAACTCCTCGTTCGGGTACAATTCCACTTCTCGTTTTCGTCAATCCAAAAAGCGGCGGCAAACAGGGAACCAGGTCAGCGCCTTCTCTGAAACTCATTGTTCTTATCACTGCGGAATGTACTTGGCTGTCATTCAATTTTGTCGCTGAAGCAATTATTATTATTATTATTATTGCTGTTATGATGATTATTATTATTATTATTATTATTATTATTATTAATATTATTGTTATTGTTATCATCGTTATCGTCGTCGCCGTCGTCGTCGTCATTGTCATCGTAATCGTCATTTCTATTTTTATTTTTATTATTTTTTTTATATTATTTCTATTATTATTTTTTTATTTTTTTTATTTTTTTATTATTGTTATTTCTATTATTATTTTTTTATTATTTTTATTATTATTATTATTATTATTCTGTTGCCCCAGGTAAACAGGATTGTTGTTATTATTATCATCGTTTTTGTTGTTTCTGCTGTTATTGGTAATGGGTTTGTTTTGGCGTAGGTTATTTTAATATTGACGGCGCAGTTCCTTGAGCGTTTCGCTAAATTAATGTTTATTTTATTCTCTGCTTCCCAGTTTCTTAGCCAATAAGAAGCAACGTTAAAATTAAGTAAGACTCGTGATTTTTCACGGATTAACAGCCCGAGGCTGACTAACCGAGCAATGAAATCGGTTTTCGGGCACCAGAAAGTTCGTGAAAATGCGCGATTTTACCTGAACATATGCGATAAATATTCCGTAGGTCATATTGGGTGACTGCCTGGACTATGTAATCGATTCTCGGGTGCCCAACATTCAGTAAAATGCGCAATTCCTTCATTATCCCCGCAGTCGGGAATCGACGGGTACCCGGGTCGTGATTTCAACATATTTTGACAGCCTTAGTAATAATAGTAATTGCCTAATAAAGACTTGATCATTATGATCTTAGCACGGACACCTTTATATCAAGTTTCCCGATGTAATATATATTTGAAATCGAATTTGACTAAATTAATCGGTTGTCGTAACGTTTTTACAGCTGTGGATATTTCATAACACATAATTGATGATCACATTTTATTCCTACATACATAAACCTACATATTGTACAAATGTATATATATTTATATATAATGCACTCACATACACTTGTAAAGTTTATTCATGTGGCCACGAAGCCTTCTTTTTCTTTCTTTCTTCTTTTTTTTATTAATGAAGGCCTTTAATTTATGTCGAATATCGCTGTCTCAGCAACCTCTCATGCAGAAAAGGAATCAATAGCAACACAAAAGAAAGAAAGAAAGAAAACAAAGATAAAAGATTAAAACTATATTATTATTCCATTGGTTGTTATGTTGATTTGGATTACTGATTATTGTTTATTATCCTATACTATAAATGATGTAATGTTAATATTGAATATTACTTGTTAACGTTATATAGATAGTTTCACATTGATGTCATGAAATTGTTTTGATTCTCTGTAAATAAGATGGAAAAAACCTTCATGGGAAAAAACTGAAATTAGAAAAGAACCGATATGCTCAAAAAGGAGCTTTCTTGAACAAAAAAAAGAAGTTTTGTGGCCACATGAACAGCCATATGTTGAATATTGCTGTCTAAGCAACCATTCATGCAGAAATGGAATCATTAACAACACAAATGGAAGAAAGAAAACCGAAAGACTAAAGAAAGAAAGACAACATATGGATTAAAACTATTTACGAAATTGAACTGAAATGTAACAAATTTTGAAGACGTCAACAGCCTTTGTTGCTATAAGATGTCGTTAAACTGCTGAATAATAATAATAATAATTACTATAATTGTTGTTACTACTGTGATTGCTATTGCTATTAAGTTTGTAACACCCCAAAGGTCGCGCCGAAATGTGAATCTGAGGCCAGGAGAAGATAATCTTAGTTTTCGAAATCCTTTACAGCTAAGAAAAATAAGGAGTATTGAGTCGCTTTTCGATGGAAAGAAGAGAATTCGAGCTGCATTTGACGAGGATTTGAATGCAATATTAGAAGGCCAGAGGTAGTGAACGGTTGAATTGAGAGATTAAATTCTCTTTTCTCTTTGACAGAAAGTAACTCTTCCTCATTATTGCTTATAATGTCGTAGAGTTCTTCGGAAGTTCCAGTATCTTTTGAATCCGAGGCAGGTCTATAACCTCATCAAAGACGGTCCTATGGCAGGGTAAGTCCAACCAATTCAATCATTCAATCAATCAATCAATCAGATAAACAGTCATCAAATGAATCAATCAGCAGACATTCAGTCATTAATCCAGTCAAATGGTAAACAGTCATGTATTCAACCAATCCATCGAATCAATCAATCAATATGTTAATTAATTGGTCACGAGCGTTGCGTCAAGTTGGAGGGTTTTCTTTTGACATTAGTAGTAATAAACTGTTCCAATTATAAGCTGATGATACTCAACCAGTCACTCAGCCATTCAGTCAATTACGTGGCGATTCAGTCAATTAGTCAGTTAGAGATTCAGTCAGTCAGTCAAACAGTCAGCCAGCGGGTGAGTAGATCAGCAAGTCAGTCAGCCAATCAATGAGTCAATAAATCAGTAAGTCAGTCAATCAGCAAACCCCACTAGCTCATTCTATATTAAGGCGCTATATATATATATATATGTGGTAACAATTCAAGGCGTTGGCGTCTTTGTGTTCCGTTGCAGGCTACAGTTTTTCAAGGATGTTCCACAGTTCCGTGTTCTCTGCTGTGGAGGAGATGGAACGGTCGGATGGCTTCTCGACGCCATGGGTCAGTTCCATGTTCGCCGTTCCATTTTCCATGATCCATGTTCAAAAATTGGTGTTACATAGATATTATTTCATAATTACAAAATACAATCATTAATCGTAGCAATTTATTTTGGAAACAATGATAAATACGTCATGAATAATTAATTATTAGAAGAAAAATCAGGAATAGCTGTTAATAATGTAATAATTGAGATGTGTTGTCATTTTTAAAATGTTCTGTTCAGCTGAAATTGGTTGTTTTCTGTCTTTAGATAAGATGAACTTCATCGAGCGTCCACCTGTAGCCGTTCTACCTCTTGGGACTGGAAACGATTTGGCCAGATGCCTCCGATGGGGAGGGGGTGAGTGTCAACGTCTTTCTTTATATACCATGGCAACCGTAAGGCATTCACTTGAACTGCTCAAATCGTTTTTACCCTTTTTTATTTAACTTGGCTTACGTAAATTTTGTCACGATCGGGTTGTAATCTTTGAACTCTTTTTCACGTATGTTCCCATTGACCTACAGAGCTGAAATTTTGCACACACTTCAGGCTTGCATGACAATGCAATGTATCAAAAATTCACGCATATGACTCAGTTCCTTATCTCTGCGCCTCAGTGTGCTATCCGCTACCTTAAGTCTCTATCCCTCATTTATTCAGCCTTAGGACTGGCCCTACCATAATATATCGGTGGTGGGGTTTAACCCCGAATAATTGAGTAGCACAGGTACAACGAAACTGGGATGGATGGATGGACGGACGGACGGACGGACGGACGGACGGACGTAAAGTTGACTCCATCCAATCATCCATCGGATGGATGTTTGGATGAAGAGTTAGGCGACATCTTATTCCATCAAAGGCCGTCATATTCGACTGAATTTATGTTTAAGGGTTCTCTCCGTTCCAGTTGTATCAATAAGGTCTGATTTATATTGAAGATAATACACGATGTATTACCTTCTTAATGACAATAATTAGTAGTTCAGCGACACTGTGTGCTAGAAAGCATCATATGCGACGCCCTCCCCTTCATTCGGGCTTAAGATTAGCGCTGTCAGAATACGATTAGAGGTGCAGCTGAATAAGCCTCCTGAATATACAATGTAAGAAGGGATGATGAAAATATCTTAATTGGTAATGTCCTTCTTAAACACCTTTATGACGTTCCCAGCTAAAATTATATAAGCCCAAATTTATAGAGTAATGACAACTTCTTTAAACACCGATAAGGAACATAAGATGGTTGCAAGGACCATTACCTATTTGCTAATAATCGATAGAAATTCTGGGTCTCTACGCAGAGAATTCAGTTAACTCTCTCCATCATTCGCCATATCCCTGTTAAATCCAATATGACCGCCGTCGTTTCAGGGCAAAAATATATAATAATAATAATAATAATAATAATAATAATAATAATAATAATAATAATAATAATAATCTTAGAATCAGCAGCGGTGAAATCGGACTAAGCATGCGACTCGGCGATGTCTACCTGGCTTCAACTTACCGAAGCTTCTGCCCCGACGACGCCAGGCCATAAACAAGCCCACTTTGACAGACCGCTGTTAAACGCGGTTCTGTCTGCACTAGAAGAAAAGCTACAGGATCCCTACGACCAGGCGAGACTAAGGGCCTCGCAGTCACCACACGCTTCGGACTGGCTATTCGCTCTCCCGCTCGTTTCTCGCGATCTCAGACTGGAGGACGATACCGTGAGGGTGGCGGTCGGCCTACGTTTAGGGGTGGCCATCTGTGAGCCGCACACCTGCGCATGCGGCGCCTTCGTCTCAGCCAGAGGCGCACATGGCCTGTCCTGTTCATTGGGCTTTGGCCGTCAAGCAAGACACTGTAATATCAACGACCATATCCATCGCAGCCTCAACAGAGCCGGTATTCCAGCAGTCAAGGAACCGTCAGGTCTTTCCAGATTAGATGGAAAGGGACCGGACGGGCAGACCCTGATACCGTGGAGTGGTGGGCGGACCTTACTTTGGGACGCAACTGTGGTGGACACAGTGGCCGCTTCCTATATCCCCAAAACAGCTTCCACAGCTGGAGGAGCGGCGGAGATAGCAGCCACAAGGAAACACACAAAATATTCTGAGCTAGAGAAGAAATACACTTTTGTTCCAATCGCTATAAAACCTTCGGTCCCCTCAATAGTGAGGGCCTCGCCTTTCTGTCTGAGACTGGACGCCGACTTTCGACAACTACCGGTGACACCCGAGAGACAAACTTCCTTTTCCAGAACTTGTCGGCATTGATCCAACGTTTCAATGCGGTGGCTTTTCAGGGCACCATGTCAAGATTACAGTCCACTGACAAGCGGCGACCCAGATAGCATGATGACAGATCCGTTGGCAATGCCAATGATGAATAATAATAATAATAATAATAATAATAGTAATAATAATAATAACAACAACAATAATAATAATAATAATAATAATAATAATAATAATAATAATAATAATAATGATGATAATAATAATAATAATGGACCTCCAGTCACAAGCAGCCCTCATAATGCTGAGATCCTGTTTCGGGGCGGCAAAGATGACTTACCTGCTGCGGACTTCTCCGGCTGGAACCACCCGTTACTGGAGACAATAGACCATCAGACTAAAATAGGACTGGAGAAGATTCTCAACACGGAGCTCAGTCACATTCAGTGGTTACAAGCTTCGCTCCCGATTAAAAATGGAGCGCTCGGGACCAGGCGGGTATCGATGCTGGCAACATCAGCCTATTTGGCGTCAGCTGTGTCGACCGTCTCGCTCGTGGGCGCCTTCCTAGCCGTGGAAGAGTGGAACGAAGTGTACCAGGAGGAAGTGTTCAACGTTTGTAAGGATTCCCTTCCAGTGACGATGATACCGATTCCGATCCAACAGAAGACCTGGGACACACCTTTGATAAACGAAGATAAAGCGGAAGTCTGGTCCGGATGCGACAACCCACTTAGTCAAGCCAGAATGCGAGCATTATCTGCCCCGCGCGCCGGAGACTGGCTTTGGACTATCCATTTGGCTTCCTGTGGGTTGGGATTAAACAATGAGGCGGTCAGGGTTGCGGCAGGACTTCGCCTAGGACTAGTGCTCTGTGCACCGCATCCATGTCAATGCGGGGAGAGCGTCGATCCAGGTGGACATCACGGTCTGGTCTGCAGAAGATCAATGGGAAGAGCAGCACGACACTGCCTTAAATGAAATAATCTGGAGAGCTCTCTTCAAAGCAGACATTCGGAACTCAAGAGAACCATCGGGACTGATCCGCACCGATGGCAAGAGACCAGATGGCGCCACATTAATCCCATGGGCGAGAGGCAGACACCTAGCATGGGACGCAACAGCCATTCACACATGCGCATCCTCTTATGTACATCTGACAGCATCAACAGCCGGTGGAGCAGCAGAACATGCCGCAGAACGAAAGTGCATCAAGTACTCATCCCTCCCTACCACTCATGATTTTGTGCCAGAGGCCATCGAATCACTGGGCCCCATAAACCGTACTGGAATGGAGTTTCTACAAGAGCTGGGCCGCCGTATGACACAGGCAACGGGAAACCCTCGCGAAACAACTCATCTTTTTCAACGTTTATCTATTTTTACACAACGTTTTAATGCAGTGGCATTGAGGCGCTTTTGTTCAACCCGATGGGGACGAAAACCTATAACAATAATAATAATAATAATAATTATAATAATAATAATAATAATAATAATAATAATAACAATAATAATAATAATAATAATAATAATAATAATAATAATAATAATAATATAAATAATAATTCTAATAACAATAATAACAATAATAATAATAATAATAATAATAATAATAACAACAACAATAATATAAATAATAATAATAATAATACTAGTAATAATAATAATAATAATAATAATAACAATAATATAAAAAAAAATAATAATAATACTAGTAATAATAATAATAATAATAATAATAATAATAATAATAATAATAATAATAATAATAATAAAAATGCTGGCACTTCCCGCCTTTTTGGCTTCAGCCGCGGGCACTCTCCAGATCCAGTCCCTCATCTTAGAATCAATAGCGGTGAAATCGGACTCAGCATGCGACTCGGCGATGTCTACCTGGCTTCAACTTACCGAAGCTTCTGCCCCGACGACGCCAGGCCATAAACAAGCCCACTTTGACAGACCGCTGTTAAACGCGGTTCTGTCTGCACTAGAAGAAAAGCTACAGGATCCCTACGACCAGGCGAGACTAAGGGCCTCGCAGTCACCACACGCCTCGGACTGGCTATTCGCTCTCCCGCTCGTTTCTCGCGATCTCAGACTGGAGGACGATACCGTGAGGGTGGCGGTCGGCCTACGTTTAGGGGTGGCCATCTGTGAGCCGCACACCTGCGCATGCGGCGCCTTCGTCTCAGCCAGAGGCGCACATGGCCTGTCCTGTTCATTGGGCTTTGGCCGTCAAGCAAGACACTGTAATATCAACGACCATATCCATCGCAGCCTCAACAGAGCCGGTATTCCAGCAGTCAAGGAACCGTCAGGTCTTTCCAGATTAGATGGAAAGAGACCGGACGGGCAGACCCTGATACCGTGGAGTGGGGGGCGGACCTTACTTTGGGACGCAACTGTGGTGGACACAGTGGCCGCTTCCTATATCCCCGAAACAGCTTCCACAGCTGGAGGAGCGGCGGAGATAGCAGCCATAAGGAAACACACAAAATATTCTGAGCTAGAGAAGAAATACACTTTTGTTCCAATCGCTATAGAAACCTTCGGTCCCCTCAATAGTGAGGGCCTCGCCTTTTTGTCTGAGACTGGACGCCGACTTTCGACAACTACCGGTGACACCCGAGAGACAAACTTCCTTTTCCAGAACTTGTCGGCATTGATCCAACGTTTCAATGCGGTGGCTTTTCAGGGCACCATGTCAAGATTACAGTCCACTGACAAGCGGCGACCCAGATAGCATGATGACAGATCCGTTGGCAATGCCAATGATGAATAATAATAATAATAATAATAATAATAATAATAATAGTAATAATAATAATAACAACAACAATAATAATAATAATAATAATAATAATAATAATAATAATAATAATGATGATAATAATAATAATAATGGACCTCCAGTCACAAGCAGCCCTCATAATGCTGAGATCCTGTTTCGGGGCGGCAAAGATGACTTACCTGCTGCGGACTTCTCCGGCTGGAACCACCCGTTACTGGAGACAATAGACCATCAGACTAAAATAGGACTGGAGAAGATTCTCAACACGGAGCTCAGTCACATTCAGTGGTTACAAGCTTCGCTCCCGATTAAAAATGGAGCGCTCGGGACCAGGCGGGTATCGATGCTGGCAACATCAGCCTATTTGGCGTCAGCTGTGTCGACCGTCTCGCTCGTGGGCGCCTTCCTAGCCGTGGAAGAGTGGAACGAAGTGTACCAGGAGGAAGTGTTCAACGTTTGTAAGGATTCCCTTCCAGTGACGATGATACCGATTCCGATCCAACAGAAGACCTGGGACACACCTTTGATAAACGAAGATAAAGCGGAAGTCTGGTCCGGATGCGACAACCCACTTAGTCAAGCCAGAATGCGAGCATTATCTGCCCCGCGCGCCGGAGACTGGCTTTGGACTATCCATTTGGCTTCCTGTGGGTTGGGATTAAACAATGAGGCGGTCAGGGTTGCGGCAGGACTTCGCCTAGGACTAGTGCTCTGTGCACCGCATCCATGTCAATGCGGGGAGAGCGTCGATCCAGGTGGACATCACGGTCTGGTCTGCAGAAGATCAATGGGAAGAGCAGCACGACACTGCCTTAAATGAAATAATCTGGAGAGCTCTCTTCAAAGCAGACATTCGGAACTCAAGAGAACCATCGGGACTGATCCGCACCGATGGCAAGAGACCAGATGGCGCCACATTAATCCCATGGGCGAGAGGCAGACACCTAGCATGGGACGCAACAGCCATTCACACATGCGCATCCTCTTATGTACATCTGACAGCATCAACAGCCGGTGGAGCAGCAGAACATGCCGCAGAACGAAAGTGCATCAAGTACTCATCCCTCCCTACCACTCATGATTTTGTGCCAGAGGCCATCGAATCACTGGGCCCCATAAACCGTACTGGAATGGAGTTTCTACAAGAGCTGGGCCGCCGTATGACACAGGCAACGGGAAACCCTCGCGAAACAACTCATCTTTTTCAACGTTTATCTATTTTTACACAACGTTTTAATGCAGTGGCATTGAGGCGCTTTTGTTCAACCCGATGGGGACGAAAACCTATAACAATAATAATAATAATAATAATAATAATAATAATAATAATAATAATAATAATAATAATAATAATAATAATAATAATAATAATAATAATAATAATAATAATAATAATAATAATATAAATAATAATTCTAATAACAATAATAACAATAATAATAATAATAATAATAATAATAATAACAACAACAATAATATAAATAATAATAATAATAATACTAGTAATAATAATAATAATAATAATAACAATAATATAAAAAAAAATAATAATAATACTAGTAATAATAATAATAATAATAATAATAATAATAATAATAATAATAATAATAATAATAATAATAAAAATGCTGGCACTTCCCGCCTTTTTGGCTTCAGCCGCGGGCACTCTCCAGATCCAGTCCCTCATCTTAGAATCAATAGCGGTGAAATCGGACTCAGCATGCGACTCGGCGATGTCTACCTGGCTTCAACTTACCGAAGCTTCTGCCCCGACGACGCCAGGCCATAAACAAGCCCACTTTGACAGACCGCTGTTAAACGCGGTTCTGTCTGCACTAGAAGAAAAGCTACAGGATCCCTACGACCAGGCGAGACTAAGGGCCTCGCAGTCACCACACGCCTCGGACTGGCTATTCGCTCTCCCGCTCGTTTCTCGCGATCTCAGACTGGAGGACGATACCGTGAGGGTGGCGGTCGGCCTACGTTTAGGGGTGGCCATCTGTGAGCCGCACACCTGCGCATGCGGCGCCTTCGTCTCAGCCAGAGGCGCACATGGCCTGTCCTGTTCATTGGGCTTTGGCCGTCAAGCAAGACACTGTAATATCAACGACCATATCCATCGCAGCCTCAACAGAGCCGGTATTCCAGCAGTCAAGGAACCGTCAGGTCTTTCCAGATTAGATGGAAAGAGACCGGACGGGCAGACCCTGATACCGTGGAGTGGGGGGCGGACCTTACTTTGGGACGCAACTGTGGTGGACACAGTGGCCGCTTCCTATATCCCCGAAACAGCTTCCACAGCTGGAGGAGCGGCGGAGATAGCAGCCATAAGGAAACACACAAAATATTCTGAGCTAGAGAAGAAATACACTTTTGTTCCAATCGCTATAGAAACCTTCGGTCCCCTCAATAGTGAGGGCCTCGCCTTTTTGTCTGAGACTGGACGCCGACTTTCGACAACTACCGGTGACACCCGAGAGACAAACTTCCTTTTCCAGAACTTGTCGGCATTGATCCAACGTTTCAATGCGGTGGCTTTTCAGGGCACCATGTCAAGATTACAGTCCACTGACAAGCGGCGACCCAGATAATAACAATAATAATAATGATAATTGTAATAGTAATAATAATAATAATAATAATAATAATAATAATAGTAATAATAATAATAACAACAACAATAATAATAATAATAATAATAATAATAATAATTATAATTATAATTATAATAATGTAATAATAACTACCGTGCATCTGTGCTTGCGTATTTCATGCATATATTGGTCCGCAGCACAGGGTGCAGTAACGTACGTATGGCGAGTTACTGCATACGGTGCTGTTGTTTTATTACAAGAGTCTTGCGTCTGTCGTATAGCATCTATAAAAGTAAATAAATGTCTGATTCGCGTCTCAGAAAACTTTTATTCACGTCTATGCAAGTATATTTGCATTTAATGAAATTTAATGCATCGTGTAAAGTAAGTACATTTGCAATTAAAAAAATTAAACGGAAGCTTAATGGGTAATGGGTATTTTTGGCGTATTTTAGCATTGACCTCGACGAACTTGCATCTTATGTGACGCACAGTTCGCCCTGACCGTTTCGTTAAATTAATGTGTATTTTAGCTCTGCTCCCAGTTTCTTAACCACGACCTAGCAACGTTAAAACTAAATATGACCCGTGATATTTTTATAGGGGAACAGCTAGTAATAATAATGATTGCCGAAATAAAGATTCGATCATTATGATCTTATCTCAGACACCTTTTTATCGCAATTCCCGTTGTAATATAATGAATTCAAATTTCATTAAAGGGTTATGGCCTAACTAAATAAATGCCAGTGTTGTTTAATTAAAAATCCCACCAACCGACAAAAACTATATAATCTTCGCTTCAGCTCTAATATCGATTGAGGTCAACAACGATAATGATGATGATGATGACGGCGGAAACAACGACGATTATGGTGACCGATCTTAATTATTGTCACTCGATTAAAAAGGATACTAAGCACTTGATGTTTGGCATTTGGCAGTTGTCACCCAACAATTGGCACTTTGCTCTTGACAGCAGCCGATATAAGATATTTGGCATGTGATGATTGGCACATAACGCTTGGCACGTAATTGATATTTTGCACTTGGTATCTGATACTCGACGCCTGAATGGGTGCAATGTAAATCTCCCTAATGACTTAAGGAATGAATACACCCGACGACTAATACCTTATACTTGTCACTCAATTGGTACCTGACACCTGACAATGCTTATTTGGCACTTTGACACATGATATTTGGCACATAATCACATTGATATAAATATTATAATTGGCACATAATCACATTAACGCAAAACAATTGACACATAATCACATTGACACATAACAATTGACACATAAACACATTGATACATAAAAATTGACACATATTCTCATTGATACGTGAAAATTGACTCATAATTACTTTAACACATAGCAGTTGACATATACTCACATTGATACATGAGAATTGAGACATAATCACATTGACAGATGACAATTGGTACATCTTCACATTAACACATAATAATTCACACATTATGATTGACACATAATCACAATCACACATACCAACTGGAACATACTCACATTGATACGTGGCAATGGACACATACTCACATTGACACATGATATTTGGCTTGCAATCACATTAACATGTAAGAACCGACACATAATAATTGACACATAATGAATGACACATAATCATTTTGACACATAATACCTGGTTCTTAATTGATACCCAACATTTTCCACTTGTTGCGTTTGACTACCCCCTCAGGCTACGAGGGGGAGAACCTGGGCAGACTGATGCACAGGATCGGCCATAGCAACGTTATCATGATGGATCGATGGCAGATCGAATTCAGCGCCGATGATCATACGACGTCCGATGAAAAGGGAGACGCCATTCCTTGCAACATCATCAACAACTACTTCTCCATCGGAGTAGACGCATCCATCGCTCATCGCTTCCACGTCATCAGGGAAAAACATCCGGAGAAGTTCAACAGCAGGTACGTCTGTCTGTCTGACCGTATGTCTCTGTGTCTGTCTGAGTGTTTACAGGTCTGACTGTACATGTGTCTGTCTGTTTTCTCTATCTCTCTGTCTCCCTCTATCTGTCTTTCTGACTGTCTATCTCTC
>OY365807.1:175000-396156 GCA_959347315.1 Bimastos eiseni | reverse complement strand
TCCCTGTCTCTATCTCTCTTTCTCAGCAGCCTTCCTCTCTGTATGTTTGCATCTGTCCGTCTGTCACTTTGTCTCGCTGTCATTGCATGTTTAATTACGTTCCATCCACCTATCTACCTATCACGCTATCTGACCTGAATACATGCAACTATCCATATATACTTGCATGTCTGCCTACATACCTACCTACTTACCTACCTACCTACCTACCTATCACCATACCTACTTTCCACAATTCACACCATCAGCCTTATTAGAATGATCTGGTACTTGGAAAACAGAGCAAAAACACACCAGTGTGGTACTATTTTATTTGGCAGGATTAAAAACAAGCTATGGTACTTCGAATGTGGTACGTCAGAAACACTCGCCTCCACCTGCAAAAACCTACACGAGAAAATAGACATCATGGTAATCCTCATGTTCTTATACTTACCACCAGTTATAAGTTAGTACATTTGCTTCTCCCAGGAAGAAATGAAATGTGGCTATTACTGCTATTATTATTATTATTATTATTATTATTATTATTATTATTATTATTATTATTATGATCTTCAACGTTAATTAATGGTAATGTCGTCCGGAGTAGCCCTGCTCGTTGGACTCATGAGCAGCGAAAGTTCCCTTGAAAGCAACTGCGTTGTAGGGTTGAATGATCATCGAGATGTGCTGGTAGAGGAAAGTCGTCTCCCTATGCTCCCCAGTGACGGCGCTCAGTCTGTGTCCCAGTTCTGAAACGAAGCTTTGGCCTTCGGAATTGATGGGGCCAAAGGTTTCGAATGCCACCGGTGTGAAGACATACGTGGAGGCTAGCTCGGCGTATTTCTGAGTTTTGAGGTTCGCCGCCCTCTCGGTTGCTGCGCCCGCTCTTTGTGATGTTTCTGGCAGATACGACGTTGCCATTGTATCTGACACTGTCGCATCCCATATCCAACATGAATCGGACATTTTGTCTGTTTACTATGGAGGTAGTTTGTTCCAAAGAGGCGAAACAGCAGTGCGTAGGATGTGATACGCAAGTAATAATGGTACGAATTGAGGGAATATATGAATATCTTCTCAAGACTTAGGATAAGATGTTTTATGGCTGGAACCACGTTGAAGTTGCTGTAATTATCGCTTGAGAGTTTGAATAATAATAATAATAATCCTGTTTTCGTTTAATTTCGGTATGATTAAAAGTAAAGTATGAACGAATGATGATGACAAGTTATTGCAGGAGTCGAATTTAACCGTTGGCAGCCGTGCAAGGTGCCTAGAGACACAGAGAGACACAGACACAGAGAGACACAGGCACAGAGAGAGACAGACACATACACTGAGACAGTGGCAGACAAAGACACATACATAGACAAAGAAAAAAGAGACTTAGACATAGAGTCAGAGACCGAAACAAAGACAGACGACACAAAGGTACTTAAATAGACTGTTAACGTTTCTATATAGATGTATTGGGTTTTGCTAAGGTTCAGAGGGAGGCGATTAGAAGATAGTCAGGAATACAGAACAGTGGACGCCTCCAGCATGCCCCCTTCAACCATCTGTAGTTCTGACAGTGTTAGGCACGAGACCGAAAACTGAAGACCAAGACCGAGACCGATACTCTTTTTTGTAAACAATTCAGTTTATTAAGACGTTAAAACGGAATAATTAATTTTACTGCTCATCTTAATAATGGTAAATGAAACAGTTTTACCGACCACTCTGAACTTTTGCGGACTGAGCCCTTGTCTTCGGCCTGAGAATATCATACTAAAAATTACTTACAGAAGGCCTATATGATTGTAGAATTTTAAGACTTCTGAACAAGTAGATTAACGTTCCGTTTGAATGGTATACTTATACCACGGACCTCAGAATTGTAGTTTAACAGTGTCTACACGTGGCTGACCATATGACTATCAGATTGCTCTAAAACCTTGAAATTTGTGAAATAAAAATTTGAACTGGCTGAATCCGTTGCAAATGCAGTGTTTTTCTGCCCAGAGTAACATGTATATTTATAAACATGACCAGCACGCCATAAATCGATAACATTCGCGCATGGCCTAAACATCCGGTGTCTCTAATACTTAAAAATATCCGATAATTATCGAAAAAATTCTTCTGATACGGTAAATGACCAAGAACGCCAATTTAAGACGTAGACCAATCTCAAGAGCGTTCCTCTAAGACCAAGACCGACGCATTCGAGACCAAGACCGAGACCAAGACCGAAGGTTCAAGACCAAGACCGATGCATTCGAGACCAAGACCAAGACCGCGGTCTCGAGACCACATCTCTGAGTGCCGACTGCCGAGGAGGGGGACCTACGCAGATAGGCCTCTGTATCGTCGGCATACTGGTGGGAAGCAATGCCGAGAGAAGGGAGGATACTGCCAAGGGCAGAAGTGTACCGATTAAAAAAATAAGGGGCCAGGACCTATCTCTGATGGAGGCCATGGGGAAGGGGGTCCCAGCCAGCGAGGGTTGAACCAAAGACACCGGAGGAAGTAGAAAGGCGGTCAACGAGGATGGAGTGGTCGACAGTCAGTCTCGAGGGCCGCACTTATGTCGAACAGCGCCAGAAGAGATTCAGGTTTACAAACATTTTGACGCGAATACTCGTGGTTTTAAACGTTGACATCAACTATAAATGAAAATGTCTAACTGAGTTTGATAAGCCAGTCTAATTACGGACTACTTATGGTTTTTATAAACATTGAGATGTCGAATAAATGAAGGTGTGTAACAAAGTCCATCAAACAATTCTAAATAAGACATTACAGGATATTTCGGACTTCTAAGCAGTAGTTCATTTCAATGAGACAGCATGTAGACAAATGCAGCGGCATGGACGTATACACAGGCACAGAGAGACATAGACAGAGACGGAGACACAGACACAGAGACACAGACACGGTGATAATCACTGAAACAGACACAGAGAAGATACAAAGATGGTCGCACAGCGGAGATAATGACACAGACATAGACACGGACACAGAGACGTAGAAAGAGATTGAGAGAGAGAGAGGGAGAGGGAGAGGGAGAGACAGAGACAGAGACAGAGAGAGCCAGAGACAGAGACAGTCAGTATGACATTGACGTTTCTTAGATAGACTGTCAACGGTTTACTTTATACTGTGAAACGCCTCCGCTGTTCGTACTCAGGTAGTGCCAGTCCCAAGGCTTAAATAAAGGAGGAGGGCAACGCTGATCTTTGTTGTCACAGAGTGTCGTCAAACTGCAACTACTACTTTACACTGTAATCGTCTGTTGATAGTGCGATGGGTCCGTCCTTGACCTGAACAGCGGTCCTTCGCTAGAGGGCATCGCTTTGCTCAACATTCCGAGTATCTACGGAGGATCGAATCTCTGGGGAGAGAGATCGGCCAGGAAGAAGAGAGGCAAGCTGACCAAGTTCGAGAGGAAGGAACGAGACCGAGAACATTCGTCCGGAAGTCTCTCCTCCGTCGATCTATCCGTCGTCATACAGGGTAGGCATATAAAGAGGCAATCGGAGGGATACTTGCATTTAAGATTCATGCATAGCACTTAAACTGAACACAAGTATACAATATTTTAAGTCAGTGAATCCAGTCCAGTCAACTCCTTACTGTTTAGACACCCCTGAAACATTATTTACCAATGATATATATAGCTACTAACCATTATCAACAACTCTATGCGATGCTAAAAGCAACTATCCTAATTCCGCAACTGCTCACACTCTGACACTGCCAGTAGCAAGCTTGGGTAAAGGAGGATGACAATGCATCCTTGTCATCACAGTGTCGTTAAATTGAGACAACTGCTGCAATTAATTCATGGCCAGGCATTGGACGTTTGAATTCTTATCACCGTTAAGCACGACGTTCAAAGGTTCATATTATCCATCAGCTCTACCCCAGTTAAATCAAATCATTCAGATTACAACCAGCGATTACCATTAGGTGGTCGATTTGTTAAAGCGCACGACTTTTTTATTTTGCGCATGATACGTGTTCGCTCCAGGCCTGATGCGTTCAAACACCTCTTTTAAATGGAATATTCGCTTTATAATAACGTGGACAAGCAAATTTATGTCGACTGCAACGGCCTCTGTTGTCAAAAGCGGTCGTTAAACTCCCGGATCCATCTCAACAGAAAAGCCATCCTAAACATTCATCAACCCTTCACCACTTGAAATATGATAATGCCACTTCCATGAATGGATAGAGGAGGACAGCTACACCAGTCGTCGTCGTCGTCGTCATCATCATCATCATTTTTATTGCTATTATTGTCATTAATTTGTTATTATGACTCGTCTGTTTGTTGCGTGTAGATGTTGGCGATGGTCAGATAGAGGTCGTTGGACTGGAAAATTCCATCCACGTCGCTCAGGTCAAAGGAGGAATACAAGCTGGAAGACGCCTCGCACAATGCTCCAACGTCGTCATCAGGTAAACAAACTGTTGTTAAATATTGAAAGAACTTCTTAGGCGCCCATGTTTCAATTCTTCTTAAGGTCCCTGCACTATGCTCTATATACGGCGAAAACTACTCATAATTATTAGACACATAATTATTATAAGTGTAATTTTCGCCCTTTAAGAAAAGCGAACGTGCTTGAACAAAGATTATTATTTTAATAACAATATGCCCTGGGAACAGTGAAAAAAGTACATGAATAATAATACACCTCTTTTAAGTGAAGTATTTGTCCTATTAGTAGAGCAGATGAGCATAAATTTTCAGGTTGGTGACTTCAGACGCTGCTAAACTCTCCATTTGTATTGCCATGAATTGATCAAATGCACCATTGATTAGCACCTGCTGGTTTAAATCCCAAGCGACGACAACGGAAGGGGACAAGATTATCACTTTAGCTAAAACAGGGCAGCGTTAAATACTGACTAACCAAACATAGGAAATCGGATATTAGTGCATAGTGAAAAATGTTCACATATTTTCCCACAAGATATCGTTAAACTGTTAACAACCTACAAATATTGAGTCATCTAAGTTAACCATACATTTGAAACTGTAAGCAATTCCAAAACGAGGTGGCTAAACAATAAACTCTTAATTACATGTTCAACGCCGTCAATGAAGCTGATTATTTTGGTGGAACTGAAGATTATAAAGTCCATTGTCATTACAGAGTCCGAACTTTAAGCTGTAGTCTTCAATACCAAGTCGTTGATAATTAGATGCCCTATTTACACACCTGTTAAAAGCTTTCATTGAAGCCATATATAAGAAAATTTGCCCCAGTCATTGCTAACTAGTTCGTAACATGAATAGCGTCTTAGCAGCGGCGAGAACTGTACGTAATTTAAAAAAAGTATCATGCTATGCGGTAAAGAGCCTATATAAAATAATTACACACCTCTTTTTAAGCATGATTGTTTTCCTATAATAATTATTATCATAGTCAGCGTTATGCATATACATTTGTTTCGATAATTTATATGGAAATTATAAGGGAACTACTCAGAGGTGCTCCCAGCCCAGCCACTGCGAAAAAGAAATGACTTTAGCAGCTTTAAAAAGGTAGGTAGATCATTGTAAGGGGGAAGACGGAGGGCAACCGGGAGCCCATTCCAGGTGGATGGAGCAACAACTAAGAAAGCTCGACGCAGCATTAAATACGAGCGGGCCCTGGACACCAGTAGCTCGCCTTTAGCAGAAGAGCGCAGAGCTCTACGAGAATGGAGTTCAGACACCGGATGACATAGTTCAGTCAAGTAGGATGGCGCACAACCAGAGAGACACCGCCAAACTAGTGTCGCAGTGCGGAAAGTAATGCGGTGTTCAACCGGTAGCCAGTGAAGGACATCGCGCATATAAGCTGAAACCGGTGAAAATTTAGGTATATGTCCAATAAGCCTGGCCGCAGAGCGAAGAACGCGATCTAAACGCGCCACTACGGCACAGGGAAGACCAGCCAGAACAGCGCTGCAGTGATCAATTCTGCTGGTTACAAAGGCATAAACGAGGACTATTGAAGCCTCAAAGGTAAGAGAGCGAATAACTGTACGAAGTTGACGCAGCTGATAGTAGCAGTTACGAGTAACCTGGTTTACATGTTGCGAGAGACTAAGCTCCTGATCAAGCAATACACCCAGATCACGCACAACAGATTAAAAAGTAACGTGAAGATAGGTCTCAGCCAATATCTGCATATTCAGCTCAGCCAGGTCCCTGCGACCCCCAAGCCATATAAATTCTGTTTTGGAGGGATTTAAGAGGAGGTCATTCGAGGCCATCCATTCAGAGTTATAGTTGATGTAGATTGGCTAATGATTTGGTTTAAAGGAGTCTTTTTTATGTCAGTTACTTTGCATTGATTGTGTTAATTAGGTGCTTATATAACCATGTGATAATCAATATTGACCTCATTTGAGTCATTTCATACATATACATGCATATATGACAAATGTTAATGGAGTTGTATTAGAAAGTCAAAGTGAGCTGTAATTCACTGAATTACACCTTGGTATAATATGATAAACGAATGTTATAAACATACATTATATGAAAATATTTCTGTAATAATGTTTGATAAATATGAAGATTTTGAAAAATTTCATGTTAAAAAGATTCTTTAAAAGTTTGATGATTACATAATGTACACAGAGACTGGTCATACACAATTTGTTTTTTTGAACATTTCTTGATGCAAATATTAATGCAAATATTGTTACATTTGCATGAAATACCATATTACATGTATTATTGATGTTATTAATACCATTATTATTTATGTTGTAAAACAATGAACACTAATGACAGTTTAAAATTCATTAAGGTAATGACAGTTTCAAATTCAATTAAGGTAATGACAGTTTCAAATTCAAACAGTTTTGAATGGTTTCTTTCAGACGCTATGAATTTCTTTGCACTGTACTGTAAATGTTTCAAATTGTCGTCAACGGCCATAGATGTCATACGACGACGTTAAACTGTGGATTATTAATAAGCGTTATGGATCTCATTGCAAACACTAAATGAATGATAACAAGTTATCATTAAACTTACACTTTAACTGTTGGTAGCCATGCAAGGCGACGATTACCTCACTATATCTAATTTGACCAACGCTGCCACCTGCCGAACCTCGGACTAATCAACCTTATGGTGAATATGGGATTCGAACTCGGTTCCTAGACTCAGTGTATTGTTCATTATTCCACGGCCCCTTTATTCAATCAATCAATCAATGAAACGTGCTACAGCTCCTCGTCAAAAAATGTGCTCAGAGGCTCTCCCAGTCCAAATACGGTCAAAGAGGATAGTGTTGAGAGAAGAGTAGGGAGAAGATTATGCGATCCAAGGTAAAAGCCGGAGGTCCTGAGGAAGCCCATTCCAAGTGGTAAGGCCCACAACCTAGAAGGCACGATGCTGCAGAATAACAGTGCGTGAGAATGGAACGCCAAGAAGGTCCTGAGCACTGGCAGCAGTCGGGCAGCATAGCATCCTGAAGGTAAACAGACGCGACCCCAAACAGACAGCGCCATACCAAGAAGGCGAGTCGAAATGCAATGCGCTGCGGGATGGGAAGCCAGTGCAACACATCACTCATAACTATAGGCTGTTAAGTTAGTTTGACGACAGGCAGAAAATTCTCATTAACAATTGATAATTACTTGATCACCGTGTCTCTCGATTTGCCACGGAATTAGACTGCGGTGGCGCCAGTACGAAGCCTGGATAGAGGAGGGTGACGTTTACAGTTTTTATCAAGAGGTGCTGTGTCGTTAGCAGTCATAACCTACCTAAGGGATTGATCCCTTTAATGGGTGTGTGAGGCATTATGATGTTACGAAGTCTTCTGACCGCCATATAAATGCTACATATTGTGGCGTACTAGTAATAGTTACACATACCTTGTAGGTATTATTGTTGCCTATAAGAAATATTATAAACCCTTACGATAAACTCACCACTGCTTGCAGGCCAGCAGTGCCAGTCCAAGCTTGAAAAAGTAGGAGGGTGACGCTTATAATATTTGTTATGACGCAGTATCGGTAAACTGCAACTAACCTACAGTAACTGTTGGGACATGAACATAGTTTATTCAATATTGTTTATTCAATGGGAAAAGTAGAAACCTGTTCATAAATGGTTACACACCTGTTTTACGTCAAATATTTTTCTTATTAGTAGAGCAAAATTAATGAGTTAAAGTTATCGACAAAACTCAATGAAGCGAGGTTGCGGAACCCAACTTATTTACAGGCAAATAATCCAAAAGATTGTTTCAGAGCTGATGCCGTCAGCAAAGTTAAATCCTCTATGCATCCAATTGTATTCCACCAGTTTTAAAATCATCCACTACTGGTTTGCACCCTGGTTATGCCAGCCTCAAACCAAGATGCATTGTGAAATTCAGACAAACGAAATTAAAGAAATCGGATCTTGGTTAATAATGTAAAATATTAAGTTTTATGAATTATTAACCCTACAGTTGAAACTGTAAGCAATACCAAAACTCTAGGGATCTAATTATATTTCCAACCCCGTCATTTGGTAAAACTTACGATAATAAAGTCGATGTTCATTCCAAGGCCAAACTTTACGATGAGGGCTTCGCGGCTAGGCCGTTGATAATGAGATGCCCCAATTAGTCACCTGATTAAAGTTTTCAACTGAAGCAACATATGCGAAAAATTGAATTAATTCATCGTTAAGTTCCCCTAAAACTCCCAAATATGCATTACAAGTAAGTAATTGAAACGGTCAGAACAACACAAAATATCCCGAGTAGATAGATATCTTGAATTGGCGCTATATGAAGTTCACGTCAATTGATTGATTGATTGATTGATTGATTGATTGATTGATTGATTGATTGATCGATCGATCGATCGATCGATCGATCGATCGATTGACTGACAGACAGACAGACAGACAGACAGACTGCTTCGTTGGTTGGTTGGCTGGGCTGGCTGACTGACTGACCGACCGACCGACCGACAGAGAGCGGAATATAAACAATTGTATACCTCTTTTAAGTGTTTTTATTGCGTATTATAAGGGAACGCGCTGACAGCCTTTGATCGTTATGCAGGCCCTCATCAAAGATTAGCTGTAAGTGCGATAATAATTATGTCAAGAAAATTTCTGTCGACGGAGGGCGACGCTAGTGAT
Organism: Bimastos eiseni; assembly: GCA_959347315.1. Taxonomy (NCBI): domain Eukaryota; kingdom Metazoa; phylum Annelida; class Clitellata; order Crassiclitellata; family Lumbricidae; genus Bimastos; species Bimastos eiseni. The sequence goes on along the minus strand of OY365807.1, from coordinate 387,032 downwards.
TTTTTTAATCAACTAAATTGAACTCTACCATTGCTAGCAATCCAGCAATTAGTCTTAAGACTGGACAAATGAGGAGGGCGACGCTGATGAACTTCGTTATCACACTCTTTCGTTAAACAGCAACTACCACTCATCTCTTCTAATGTTCGTCCTTTAACAGTAATGTTATGTAATGTAATCAAGCATTTCTGTATCACCGCTATAATCAGCAGCACTCTCAACGATGACGACCATCATCATTAGCAACAACACCGTCATCGTCGTTGTCATCACTAAATTGGATTTGATATGTGTTCACAATTAGGTGTTTTTTCTGTCTATGTTTAAGAACTCGTCAACGATTTCCAATGCAAATAGACGGAGAGCCTTGGATGCAGCCTCCTTGCACAGTAAGTTCCTTCCTATAAAGTGTTAATGAGCGACTCACTAGACACCTTTGAAACGATAATACTGATGATATTAGATGCCGTGAGACATACAATTTTGAACGTATACACTTTTCGAAGTCTAACAGTGCCAGTCTCAAGAGTTAGATACGGAGGGGCGGCGTCAATGACCCTACAATCACACATGGTTGTTAAACTGAAACTTCTGAATTTATAAAAACTATCGTGATACAACTTACTAGATTATTGGACGACCCGCTAAACACCTTTAAAACGCTTCCACCGATGGTATAAGAGGCCGTAAAACAAACTTTAAACACCGCCACTGGTAGTACTTGGCCAGTGCCAGTCCCAAGCCTGGATAAGGGAGAAGGGCGTTGCTAATGATCTTTGTTATCACAGAGCGTTGTTAAACTGCAACTACCTAAGTTGATTTGGTCAATACAAAAATTGATTATTCATTCATTCAAATATTTATATAGCGTATCTCTAGAAGTCTACTCGGAGGCGGTTAGCTAGAAATGAGCTGCGCTATAATAATATAATATGATCAAGGTGGTTTGATATATAATTGATAGTATCAATTCAGATGATGGTTTGATAATATAATTAAGCTGATGAAAAAATACTTATAGGTAGCAATTTATGCCGCACATTTTGTCATTAGGCATAATTATTATATTAATACTTTATAATATTTACCCACCAAAAAATGCATAATGCACAATATTATGATCACGGTAACAAAAAGTAACAAGTATGCAGTGAACAATGGGAAACCCCCTAAGGAACGAACCATTGCAAGCAGAGGTCGCCCAATTTCATCCAATAATTATGCCAGCGTTACCCAAACTGAGTTCCGCGGAACCCTGGGATTCCGTGAGATGAAGACAAGGGTTCTGCGAAGAACTTTTAGTGTGAACAAGTTTTCTGTTATGAATGTTTATGTCGGTCAATTTCTAAATTCTGTGTATAATTTATATGAAATAGAATACCTATTATGTCATCGTCATTGATATTTAGGTAATTATTAATCTAATCGATGCCTAATTCTGCATTCTCAGACTTTTGAACCTACAACAGAATGATGTTTAGTTTTGGACGGGGTTCCACCAAAATAAATTGTGATCAAAATGGTTCCACAGCCAAAAAGAATGAAAACACTGAATTAGGCATTCATTTAAGCAAGTCACAGAAAACTCTTCCGCAATACATCAATTGCAGCTAATCAAATGGTAAACAGAACAATTAAAAAAGTGCATCTCACTCAAACAGATCAAATAAATTTACACATTGTTAATAGATTGTGCTTTGGGCCATTCGATTGTTAGCTTAATCCACGAAATACTACATAAAATGTCTGGCGTTTGACAAATGTGATCTTTTATTGTAATGGTCTCATAAGTTATGTGCAAAGATGACATTAAATTTGAATTTGGGATACCCGTTACGTTAGCGATCATTATAATTAAATATAGGAACGGTTAACATCATTTTGAAGGTGTCTATCGATGTAGACGCTGTTTAACGAATGTTTGGGATAACAAATATCATTAGCGTCGATCGCCTTCATTATGACTATCGATGTAGTTAGTTTGATTTTGTTTTAATGTGCGGCACATTATGTGCCAGTTTAACATCCCATGGCTGCCAATGCTCGACCACTGACAATGTTACAGAGGATGACATCCATCTAAAATCATTAACATCAAACTAATTATATCTCATTCATAACATTACATTTTATTTCCATATAAACCGATATGGCTAGGGATCCATGCTACAACAATATTACTATACTTTAGTTTATTGACATTATCTGTAAATTCCAGACGTAAATTGGTCGAATTACTAGTGTGCATCTTCTATTAAGCAAAATTCCATTTTTAAATGAACTGAATACTTTTTCTCCTTAAATTCTCATCCATTTCAATCACCTATTTACCGATCAACTGTTCATGGTTTAATAAAACCATTAAGATAAATCTATCTCTGAAGCGTCACATTAATAAAAGAAGCAGGTTTACCTGAATTATTGCTTCAAAGTAAATCATCGATATATATATATATATCGATTTTTTACTCTAATACTTGTTAACTATTTGTAACTATTGATTAAAGAATGCAATTTCGTTTGCTTATGCCTAGGCATATATCTTGTAAGATTTTATTTAGTTAACCAGTTAAGTCTCTTTTGCTTAACAAACTTACAGAAAACTGAATAATAACTAATACCGACATCAATCACCTACGTAATGGGTGACCCTGTTAGCAGGACTACGCTTTCTTTATGGTTTGAATCCGTCCCTATTGATCGCTGTCATTCGTTTGTCTGTGTATATAATTATTGCTGTTCATAACGCGCTTACTTTTTGATGAATTGTCAGTGAACAATACAAATATTTGGTTATGGTTATATGATAATACGGATGGATGTATATCTATATTCATTCAACCGTTTCAACATTTATATAGCGCCTCTCTTGCAGTCTAGTCGGCGACGCTACCAGCCTAACCACGGCGATATGCATATAAAGCATGCATTTATACGATTAAAATCAATAAACCTAAAAATAAGCTCATTTTACAGAATCAAAAGTGTGAGAAATAATTCCTAAATCTTATTCCAAAGTTTAATAATTTTAGGAAAGAAGATGTTATTTTCAAGTCTGATAGAAAACTCCTGCTATCCGATTCGTATCGATTCGAATACCGAAGCTTAGTATAGTAGGTCTTTCGTCTAGGAGATCTGGATAAATATGGAAAAATTAGAAGATAAATGGCTTACAAATTTAAAGGCGAGGCATACATGAAGAGGAAGACAGAGGGAAAACGAAGACGAGAAAGTAACATTTTTTTATTGTGATATTAATTCGTATTTTGAATATCTGTGATAGATTTCCGTGACGCACAAGAATCAAGTTCCCATGATGATGGCGCCACCGTTTGCAAAGAAGACGTCACTCTTCGGATTCTTTCGACGATGAATTGTCTATGCACACGTCACAGATTGCAAATTGAGTGACGTATTTCGATCAACTGACTTCTGTCTTTACAACGCCTCAATGTTAGGAAGAAGAAATGACAGATTCACAGAGTTCCCTTTAGGTAAACAAAAGCATCTGTCAAGACAACACTTCTGAGGTCAACAGCCCTCCAAGTGACAATCCTGTGGTCAATATAACTCCAAGTGACACTCCTGAGGTCAAAGCACTCCAAGTGACACTCCTCTGGTCAATGTCATTCAAGAGACTCTGGCCAACATAACTCAAGTGACACTCCTGAGGTCCACATCACTCAAGTGACAAGTCTGCGGGCCAGCATCACTCTCCCAGTTTCCCTTCTGTGAATAGAACTCCGTCTAATGAACTAGTTTGTACAGATAAAGTCTCCATTTCACCCCCATTTTTACCCCTATGTCACATTCCAACGGCCTTAGCGGCGCTTTAAATTGTCAGCCTCACAAAAAACGCACCCATTGAACAGTCTCTTAACGCCTCCTTGTGAAAAACCTAATAATTGCGCCATCCATGATCAACATAGAACAGGTAGTGTTAACTTATTAAGCGATCATTAACGTCGTCGTCGTCCTCGTTTCATCAGACGTTGGGCTGGCTCCACCACAGCGCAAAACGTGGCCAAGTTTATGCAAGCTGGTTAGTTGCAGTTTAACGACACTGTGTGATAACAATTAAAGATCATCAGCGTCGCCTTCGTCCTATATCCTGGCTTTGGACTGGCACTGCTGAACTGCAAGCAGTTTTGATGTTAAGTTTATGCAATTCGTCCACGTGAAATTGTGTACAGCAAAATGTTTACGTAAATTCCGGTGTTCAATTTTTTTGCATTATATTGATTACCTATGTACTTGTCTTACAAATTGAGTTTAAACTCACATTGTAACCTACTGCCTCTTAATGGCAAACAATTTAACAAGGACTAAGTGACTCGGCGCTTATGAATATGCAGCTCACTTGCGCTTTTCTTTCGAGATCTTTATTTTAAAATACTAATTAAAGTCTACTCATATGTAATCAAACAACTGCTAAGTATCTTTTGTCAAGACCTGACACCTTAAGACCAAGATCAACTCAACTGCTAATTTTTTGTCTCCTAGCTGGCTGTGGCCAACCTTACATGTTCTTCATAGACTATTTTCCCTTGGTTACTAAGTCCAATTATTCATCTGTTGAGAAGGGAGTTTTCTTAGGATATCAGAACTTATAACTATGGACTATATATATAATTTAGCTACGTGGCCTAACCGCATTCAGCTTGGACCTGCGCACAAAAGTGTGAACCGCTTCATAAAATGTTGCACACACAAAATTTTTTCGCTAAATATCTCCGCAAAATTAGAGGGGACATTGTTTGCAAGAGTTCTAGATTTGCGGAATGGTGTGAAGTTTGATACCGGCGTAAATTGGGAAAAGGTATCGGCGTCTACGTATTATATCGAGTCCCATTAAGACTTTTACCCAAATCCGATTAAAATCCAGGATAATTCTCCCTCGCTGAACGTACAGGCTGTCAAACAAAAGCCGGTGAATCAAATTCCGTCTATTGTGGGTGAAAAATAGAGAACAAAATAGAGAACAACATTAATAAATTTACGCCAAGACCTCGATCAACATGCAGCTCTGTATCTAGGTTTGAGCAGGCATAGGCCTTTTTACATGTACGTAGGAAAAAAATCGGATTTTCGGAACCACCTGTTGACTGTTATGAAGAAATAAAACACTTACAACACTTGCATTTGAAACAGTTTTAATGCTACATAACATTGATTAAGCAGGAATGAATATAGTCTGTGATTAGGTTTGGCCCATTGTTCTGATTTTCATATGCTTTATCGTGGACGCCATTATTAGACAATCATATTTGCGTACGTACATACATACATAAATCCCCGAAATTTGAAACCCCCTCCCTCGCTGCCTACGTAATATGTGGACGGCTCCTAACAAGACAGACGGTCATCCATTGAAGAGGTTGGGTTGACATACTGAGGCAAGTCGAAGTAATGGAGGAACATTCGAAGGATCGGAAATAACGGAGGGTACAAAGAAATAAACGACGTCATGAGAACAACATCAAAACTCTCATAGACAATGTCAACTCTATTGGCTTTTCATGTGGTCAAGCGTGTGCATTGGCCTATTAGCAACATTGTGAAGTTCTATTTGACACCTTTAAATTGCTTATTTCGGATGCTATAAGTATCTCGCTCTCATTGCAACATAGAAAATAAATTGCACTGTATCGTTCTTATTCTGTCTGCTTCGTTAGGTGAGAGCTGCCGATGAGTTCTCAACAAGTCTTCTCCAAACAGTTCCGTCTCGAACTTGAATTCTTGATCAACCCTTTCTGTCATAATTCATGTTCAGCGCCCTCGGGTCCTCTTTTATTTGTCCATCTACGTCTTCTGTTGTCTCTCCAAGCTTCGTGCTCCATCGATAATAATATTATGACCAATATTATAGGCGGCTCCGCGACTTGGAGCTTTTCGCTGTCCATTCTTGTCGCATGACGTCAATCTTTTCCCGGATCTTATCTATCGGTTACTCAACCTAAAATAAAAAAATTGCGCAGCTAAAGGGCTGCTAAATGAGTCCATGACCGAGTTTTTATTCTAGGGTTCATCCCAGCGGCTTAAGCAATACGAGTCCATTGATTCTTTAAGCCTTGGAGGGTCCCAAATTATGTGCTCTCTATCTTCACGGAATTTAGGCGCGTTTCTTTTGATTCAGTTATGTCTTTTCATGACCAAGTCAATTCGAGTTGCAAATCCTATTACTAGGCCTACTATATTCAGTGCCGGCACGAGACCAAAACCTCGAGACAAAGACCGAGAGGTCCAAGCTCAAGACCAAGACCGGGTGGTCCGAGATCAAGGCCAAGACCGAGATCGGGTGGTCCGAGACCAAGACCAGTACTCATTTTTATAAACAATTCAATTTGATAAGACGCTAAAACGGAATAGCCCGCTTAAAATATTAATCTGATTGCTGAAGAATACTAATCTTATTAATGCTCCAGAAAACAGTTTTACCGGTCAGTCTGAACTTTTGCGAGTTCAGCCCAAGGCTTCGGCCTGAGAATATCGCACTATAAATTACTTCCAGTATACGATGAGTTATAAATGAGACATCTGAACAAGTAGATTAACGTTCCGTTTGAATGGTGTAGGGCAGTAGGCCTTCTTGTATTCGAAATTGTAGCTTAACAGTAGGCCTAACTACACGTGGCCGACCACTTAATTATTGGATTGTTCCAAAAACCTTAAAATTTGTGAAAGCAAATTTTGAAATGGCTGGTTCCGTTGCAAATGCATTTTTTCCCATAGTAACTTGTCTTGTCGGTCGCATTTCGAAATGTATCCACGTCTCCGGTTAGATGCTGGATGCGCTCCACTAGCCACTCCTCCAGCAGCGATTCTCTTACCCCATCATCGCTCTGGTCTGGTAGTCCTTGCCTCCTTGCCAGGTGTCGTCTCTGCCGATCTTCGCAAACTCTGACACTCATCTTTTAGTGCATCGGGTTGGGCTAATTACCGTCCTATAATTTCAATCAATGACTTCAGACATAATTATGTCGTTAGGCCTAATTTAACTTGCCACTGATTTGCATTCCGAAGGCAGTAAACGATGGTAGCCACATTAGCTACATTAATGACCCAATTAAATTAGAGTTTGAAGTACACCACTGCTTCGACGTATGATCGTTGACGATACAATGTGCTGTTATAAACTTTGGCTTTGCAAAATACGTAGATATGTCCAACAGTGACAGAATAAGAACGATACCATGCAATCCCTTTTTTATGTTTCATCATAGTGATGCAATGAGAGCGAGATACTTATAGCATCCGAAATAAGCAATTTAAAGGTGTCAAATAGAACTCCACAATGTTGCTAATAGGCCAATGCACAACTTAAAAATAGAGATCCATAATGTGTGAAATTAGGATCATCTGAATGACATAATTCTATTATAGGCAACAAAAAATGAATCCAGGAAACTGCAGGACAGGATGTATTTATGTATGTATATGAACATTTATATAGCGCCCGACAAGAACTTCACGAGGGTGCTTACCGAAGCTATACCTAACAGTTCTGTAATAAATAGTCCAAAAAATGTCTCCTGTGCTACACACAGTGGGAGACTCCGAATTGGTAACGACAAGGAGTTCCATCGTAACGGTCCAACGCACGAAAAGACGCGGCCTGCCCGCATGGCGGTACGAGAGCGCGGAACCACCAGGACCACATGAGACGCAGAACGCAGGGACTGACGCCCCGACTGGCTGGCAACTGGAATACACAGATCGCTCATGTAACCCGGGGCGGCACGAGCCAGCGACGAACGCACCATGAAGTCGATCTTGAAGACGATTCTGTCCTCCACCGGTAACCAGCCTAGCGTGTCCCTCACATAGGCCGAGATGTGCGAGAACTTCGGAAGTCTAGCAACAACTCTGGCGGCACAATTTAGGACGGACTGCAGGATCTATTTGGACCCCATTGTTCTAGCTACACAATAATTGTGTGGCGTCCACCGTTCGGACGCTACCAGGTCGCGCAACTGTGCCGGCTCCAACCCTCTTCTGTGTCTGGAGCCACTCGAGTCACTTCTAAGTCGATTTTTAGAATAGCCTGACCGTTCTCCATCTGTGCCTTTCGTAGCAGTGACTGTCAGAGGAGAATCGGGGTTGACCGTTTCTCTAAAAGAGGCAACAGTATATGACTCTGTCTCGGGATCAGACTCTGTCACTTCCGCGGTCGCCGGATGGGCAACGTCCTGAGGATGGCCTTTATTCAGAACAGGGTTCGCTCTTTTACCGACCGGAGTCTTCCCTTTCTTGTTTACTCGTTTAGAGACGGTTTTCCTCTTTCTCTCTACCTGACCTGAGCTTCGTCGTATCATTCTACATCTCGTGACTCTTAAACAATCGCCAACAGGGGGCATCAAACGTTCTCCCTGTTCCGGAGAGCAGAAATATTTGTAACAAGTCCCTTCGTCACTTTGCCGTAGGCAATACTGGCCACTGATCTTAACGTCGCCTTTTCCCAGACACTTATCCACCGGAAATCGTACCTTCCACTCTTCATGTACCTCTCGCTCCATGCCCGTGTGTGGCATACCGGCCTCACACGTATAAATTATCATGCACCACGATTGACCGTCCTCTGCGTTTTGCAGTTGTCCACCAACACCGTAACATATACTGAGACTTCGGGAAAACCCGGGGAGTATCTATGACCACGTTAGGTAGCCAAGAAGAATATGTATCGAAAAACCGTAATACAATCAAGAAGAGATATCGCGGGGAAAACGCTATTAAAGATACTGCGTTCAGATACACAAGTAAAGATATCGCGGGGAAACCGCGAGTAAAGATATTGCGATTAGACACGCAAATAAAGATATCGCGGAAGACCGCGGGAGTAAGTATGACCACGTTAGGTAGACAAGTATATATATATTACAGGGAAAAGAAGATGAGGAAACAGCCGCAATTATTGAGGTCTTCGCACCAGTCACGACCGTTTCTTGTAATTGTCGTAAGCACCAATGGGGTCACCCTCCCCGTATTTATCGAACGTATTCAATGGGAAACTTTCCCTGTATTTATCGAACGTATTCAATGGGAAACTTTCCCCGTATTTATCGAACGTATTCAATGGGAAACTTTCCCCGTATTTATCGAACGTATTCAATGGGAAACTTTCCCCGTATTTATCGAACGTATTCAATGGGAAACTTTCCCCGTATTTATCGAACGTATTCAATGGGAAACTTTCCCTGTATTTATCGAACGTATTCAATGGGAAACTTTCCCCGTATTTATCGAACGTATTCAATGGGAAACTTTCCCCGTATTTATCGAACGTATTCAATGGGAAACTTTCCCCGTATTTATCGAACGTATTCAATGGGAAACTTTCCCCGTATTTATCGAACGTTTAACCGGCCTCTCTTTCGGTCTGTACGGTTGCTACTACGGGAATCTAGCCGGCTTGTATTTCTAGCGGCCACCCTAATTTTCTCAGTCTCGGCCACCCGGAACTTTTGCGTATCCGACAACCTGCTGGAAAACGCGAGGATTAACTATGACCGTTCTAGGTAGCCAACATTTATATTTCTTGGTTACCAAAACTTTTTCTGACTCGGCCACCCGAAACTTTTGCGTATCCGACAACCTGCTGGAAAACCCGAGGATTAACTATGACCGTTCTAGGTAGCCAACATTTATATTTCTTGGTTACCAAAACTTTCTCAGACTCGGCCACCCGAAACTTTTGCGTATCCGACAACCTGCTGGAAAACGCGAGGATTAACTATGACCGATCTAGGTAGCCAACATTTATATTTCTTGGTTACCCAAACTTTCTCACAGTCTGCGCGGTCGGGGATTTTTCCCAGTCTATCTATCACTCGGCCGCCGAGGCCTCTCTCGGTATATGCGGTCGGTCCCTTCTGGGACTCACCCAGTCTGTCTCACTGTCGGCCGCCGAGGCCTCTCTTGGTATATGCGAACGGCTAACCCGGGCTTTACCCGGTCTTTACACAGACCTGTGATTTATTTATTTCACTGTCGGACCTTCCCGATGAAGCAACCTCACGATCGGCTGCAGACTTTCTCGCGATCGATAACAGGGTGGGCCCCAGCCCTATCAGATCGGCAGAGTCGGTCTCAACACCAGACGCTCGGCTGTAGCTCGGACTAGTTTTTTTGGACGCCCTCTCGTCCGCAACTATATTTTCTCGCAACTTGCCGTGAACCAAGCTTTGAACGAACGCTCACCGACCACACGGGTGTGCGGTATTAATCGCTAACCAAAGAATTCAATGCACCGTATATGCAGAGCAGTCGTCACCACTCTACAATATAAGCGACGCACCGCATGTCAGGCTATACTCAACCCGATTCATGCGTCTGCACGCTATGCACAGAACTACAAACCGCCGATCGGTCTTCCCTCCAATACCAACACTGTAAAAAAATGTACGTAAATTAAGCGCTATGGCGAGCCGATTAATTACGAACAAATTCTTTAATCCAAGCCTTGTGGCCTGTCCGCCACAATTGTAGGCCTATGTAAGCTGTGACTCATAATTATTTAATATTTAATTCTTCATTTGTCATTTTTGTGGCTTCCCACGAGCTTAGATATACATAATCGAAGAAACAGGTATTGAGATAAGCGACAGAGAATGCTGAACTTCAAATGTATTGGACAGACGAGAATGCGCCTCTCAATCATTAGGTGGCGTAGTACGTGTTTGAAATTAAAAATAATAATTGGTATTATTGCGAAAATTTATGAAATTTTAACGTATTTATTACGTATTTATTTGTTGACTAAACGAAACGGCATTCAATTTTGTGAGATGATTGATGTGACATTAATCATAAATAAATCTAAATTTTTACAATCGTATGTGTTTGTTAAATTTACAATAATAATTATGATTGCTATTATTACTTTAGCCTATTTACCATTTAACACTGCTATTTAGTGAGTAAATATAACTACTTTCCTTTAAGTCCAATAATTGATTGCAAAAAATAAGGCGCAGCGGACAGTTGATTAATGTAATTATACTCTTAGACACCCCTTATAAAGAGGTATTGATAGGATATTATATAAATAGTGGAGCGCGCGTATGACATAGTTAGGAGCGGACGGGTTGATAGCTACACGTTCTGAGGATAGGCCCTATGGTCCAGTAAATGCACAATTGCATTTGAGGAGGAATGTGTAGCGGTTCCCCGGCTCCCAACTTTTGCAAAGCTTCCGCTTTGACGTTTCAATTTCTTGTTGAAGAAAGATTCGATTTTGCTGTCCAACAATAATCATTGATAGGCAAAGAGAGCGCTTCTGAAATTAATACTAGAGGAACTTTATTCTGTAGATGTATTGCATGGGTTACAATAAAGTGTCTGTTTTCGTCCTTTCTCAAGACGATTTTACTTTTATCTGGAAGCGAATGGTGTGCGCTGAGAGAGGCGCTATATAAGTAAAGAGATCTAAATACAATACAATGCAATATATGATGGCCACCGTACCTGACTTCAGAGATAGTAGGCCAACACTTCTGCCAATGCCCCTCAACTTCCACTCCCTTTCACCATCTATAGATCATCCTCTGCCTCTTCCTCGTCCACTCCTCTTTCTTTCTGTTCTCGTGGATCCTCTCCTTCCGCTGTCTATTGCTATCCATTGTATTCTCATTCAATTCCCATTTGCTAATCCCCTCATCTTTCCCTCCTCCCCTTCACTATCTTCGCAATTTTTCTCCACTTCCCTCTAATTCATTCCTCACCTGTCCATCCTCTCCGATTTCAACACTTCGTTCCATTTCCATGCTCCTCGCTTATTACTCCCATCCTCATCATACTCATTATCCCTTCCCTCCGTTCTAATCCTCGCCCATCTTCCGTTCTCCACCACTCCTCGTCATCCTCTGCCCTCCTCATTATCATAGTGATCATATGCATGTCGTCAGTGTAAAGCTGCTTACAAGCGGACAGCAAACACATCGTAACAAATCATTCTAAATAAGAGTCATGACTTAGTTGTCGTATACCAAACGGACGTTCCGAAGAAGAGTTTTATTGGAACACGTGCGTTCCAATGGTTCCGTTGTATTGTGAGCAGTGAGAACGCAGACACAGGATTTCGAGAGCAGTGGGAACGCCGTTCCCACTTTAAACCCTGCGTGATGGTTCTTTAGGGTTAGTGTTGGTGTCGTTTGCAGACATATATACGAAGATCTTTCGGACGCAGAAGTCATTTTTCGGTGCCTTTTAGGCCGAACTTTCGACCGCAGAAGCTCCACGCTTTTATAACCGGATGCCCATCCTGACCCAATTTCACCAAAACCCTCTTTCGGATTTAACTTGGCCGCAAGGCACGAGGACCTCAGATTTATTGAGAACGGCGGCTGTAGGCTAATGTGCGACACAATGGCTTTTATTTGGGAACCTATGTGGGAACATAACACGTACCGAGCTAGCACTGTAGCCGTTGACCCGCGGGTGGCTGCGGCTGCTTATTCGTCAGGATGAATGCCTATATCGCAACTGGCCGGTATAATATATTCAGAGGTCGTTCTACTGTCCGCTACCTGTGGGCGCGAGTGATAGCAGTACAGCAGCTCTGCCACACAGAACAATCGAGCTAATCGAACAATCGCAATTAATTAATCTATTTTTATTTTGACCCTCGATAAATCGATTAGTAGAACTCGATTAATCAATTAGTTTGTCCAAGCCTACTCATAGATCTTAATGTGCACACAAATTTATTTTCAATAATACCGTTACGATTTCTCTAAGTCTCCTAGCCGGCTGACGCCTACCTTACTCCAGAAACTTTTGGTTCCTTGGCTGATACGTTCCCTTCTTTATCTTTAGACAAGGGACTTTCTCAGGTTATCTGAACTTATCACCATTGACTTTTAGATAGGCCTATGGTTTTTCTTTGACAATAGGGTAAATAAGGGTAATATGGACCACTTAACTTATTTGACTATAGAATGAATAGGGGTAATATGGACCACTTAAATTATTTATGTATTTTAAGCAAAATCATGCATCCATACAATCCAGTTAAATTGCAATCAAATATTTTCATAAAAACGAAATAAAACAGTATTGTTTCTGAACAACAAACATCAATTTATTTTATTAAATAGATAAATTTAAAACATGCAAAAAGGTCCATCTTGCCGCATGATCGGGGTAGGCCTAATATGGACACACCTAAAAGGGGTAATATGGACACAGCCTCCAGGATTCCTATGGACAGCTCCTTGTGGCACTTCAGGAACAGTTTTCTCCAGCCATCTGTGCATCCATATGGAATGCACGAAGAAATTTATTTTTCTCACAGAACTGAAACACGAGATGTCTCAGATAAAGACCTTAATTTGAACATAGACAAAAGATGTATGCCATAATCTGTTTATTTATAATATAGACACACACTTGTCACTTGTAAGCTCCATGACAACACTCTACACTTCACAAACAAGACTTCACAATAAAAGCCAGACTCCATAAACTTCACGTACGTTAGACTTCATATAAGCTAGACTCCGTATGAGCTAGACTCCACATACCCTAGACTCCACATAAGGTTGACATCACATAAACTAGACTTCACATAAGGCTGACGTCACATAAACTAGACTTCACATAAGCAAGCCTACACACAAGCTAGACTCCACACAAGCAAGATTCCGCATAAGTTAGACTTCGCATTAGCTGAACGAATGTACAACTCAACACATAAGACAGTCAATCTGAAATGGGTCGAATTCGAAGAGAAAGAACCACCAAAAAGCCTGGACATGAAATGAAGTCAACTTAATTAGTAACACAGAGTGACTCTTTGCACCAGCATCACAATCCAGGCGGGTGGTCACACAATGCACCTGGGTGGTCCATAGGAACACGTGGGTGGTCTGAGGAACTCCACAGTCTTCATCACATCGGTGGTCCGGCGATCGGTGGATCGAGGAGCGCTTTCTTTCTGGCCGTCTCCTTGGAAACGTTGTAATGCAGTTTACTCAGCCTCTCCTAGAAAGACCATCAGAGGCAAAGGTCATCCAGATGTCACCATTAGCACATGAACGCTTACATAAACAACCTTACACTGACTTCCATCATCAATAGCGCTTTAATAACTAATTACATTGACTATGATGATCTCCTACATTGCATATCATTGCCAATAAAGCTATAACATTGACTTCTCTCTGATAATGTCACACATTGACCACCATCATCACCTACATTCACATCCATCGTTGATAAGACTATAATATTGACCATCATCATCTCGTTAAATCGAATGCAATCATTGATAATGCTATTACAATGTGACATTGTCTACTCTACATTCTAAATACATTTTCAAATTGTTTCAAACCTTATCTGAAGTTACACCTATTGAACTGAAAGAGTCCGATTCATAGCATAAGTCAACAAATGAATTGAAACGAGTTCAGACAGCACAACAAAAGTTCACGTCATAGTATTTCAATTCATCTATCATAATTATCACTTTCATTATCCATTCCATTTCTATAAAATAAAAACTATAATAATAACCTGTCATTCAAGAATAAAGCCACCACAGTAGCAAAATAAACTCAAGCGATCTTGTCCTTATGTCTCTCTCAAATCAAGCGAATAGATTGGAGAATATTGAGGCACCTGCGTGTTCTGTAGGATGTTGTTGACTAGCATCACGCGCCGGCGAGCGTTGCTCAGCTTCTTAAGGTAGGGATCGAGGTCGACAGGAATCTGTTGGAGCTCCGAGATTTTCTTCAGATCTAGAAAAGGATAATTGTCAAACATGTCAATACTTGGTTACAGATAAACAGCTGCTATGAGAGAGAACTTCATGAAGAGACCATTTTCTCTGACTGACCACCCAAATGTTCCACCCATGGACTACCCAGGTGCAGCGTGTCACCACCCACCCGCTTGGATAGTGATGCTGCTGCTGCTGCTGAAAATGGCTGCAGAGAGGCACACAGTCACTGATGTTGACTTGGTTTCATGGGAAATCCAAGCTGTGCTCTTCTTACTCTATGAATTCGACCTCTTTCAACTTGACTGTCTGGTGTTTTGAATTATGCACTCGTTCAGCTTGTGTAGAGTCAAGCTTCTGTAGATGCTAGCCCATGTTGAGTCTGGTTTATGTAGAATCTAGCATATGTGGAGTCCAGCTTACATGGAGTCTTGCTTATTCTAGGCGCCCTGGTCTGAAAGTATTCTGTCAGAAAATTCTTGCAATAGTAATGAATGTGTATCAGTATTTAAATACAACCCATCAATTGCAAAGAGTGCTCCCTCAAAGGTTTTATTGTGGCTTCCAAAAACAGTTTCTATTATAAGCAGTAGATGTCTATAATTATAGGACTAATCAAGAACTATTGACTGATCCAGGAACGATTGAGGACCATCAACAGACGAAATACCATAGTGTAGTAAATGAACTCGGCTCAGTTACCTTCAGCCAGACTGTCAATGTGCTGCCTCAGATCGGCTTGACTTTCTCTGCAACAACACAAATCCAACATAATTACATTCACGAATTATACTTGTAATTTATGACAAAATAGAGATGAAGAGAATAGAAGTAGCTAATGTCACAGACAGCACGAAAGCCCATTCCAAATTGAGGGCCATCATAGCGAAGCCTCAGTGCTGCATTGTGGATTCAGATACAAGGGCACAACCAGATCACCCATTGGTATAGCGTAAAAAAGATCCACCATTTTACATGGTTCCACAAGTCCCAAAACAATGGTTACCCTGTAAACCCTTTGCCTCATGATGCAGAACGTAAAGCCCCCTCCCTTCCAATGTGGAACATGTAGGAAGGCACTTAATTCCTTCACACAGCTCATCACCTGGCAAACCCCAGGTAATGGGTGCTACTGGCCGACAATAATGTAATGCAATGTAAATCTCAAAAAATGTCTCAGCACCCACAAAAGCCACGTCAGATAGAACAGCACTGATGCGATACCAAATCAAGTCCAAAATAGCAAAGCTTCAAACATTAATTTTATTGCCGAAGAACATTAATCTTAATAATGGTCCAGAAAACAATTTTACCGGCCAGTCTGAACTTTTGCGGGTTCAACCCTTGGCTTCGGCCTGAGAATATCACACTATAAATTACTTTTGGCATACGATAGGTAATTACTTTAAGACATCTGCACAAGTAGATTAGCGTTCCGTTTGAATGGTGTAAAGGCCTACTTGTGCTCAAGTAGGCCTTTGAATTGTAGAATTGTAGGTTAACAGTGACTATACTTGGCCAACGACATAATTATAAAATTGTTCCAAAACCTTGAAATTTGTTAAATCAAATTTGAAATGGCTGTCTCTGTTCCAAATGCATTGTTTTTGCCCATAGTAACATGTATATATATATATATATATATATATATATCAACATGCTATAAATCGATAACAGTCGCGTAGGGTCTAAACATCCGGTGTCAATAATAATCGAAAAACCCGACAAATGTAAAAAAAATTGCTCTGGTACGGCAAAATGACCAACAACGCTCATCTAAGACGGAGACCAATCCCAAGACCGTTCCTTTAAGACGCATTCGAGACCAAGACCGATGGTCCAAGACCAAGACCGATGCATTCGAGACCAAGACCACGGCCGCAGTTTTCCGGTCTCGAGACCGTCTCGTGACCAAGACCGCGGTCTCGAGACCACATCCCTGGAAAGAGACCACACTGCCTTATCTGTTTACCTAACTGCTGTGACCCTTTCGTCGATTTCTTCGATGGCTGGCTTCAACAGTCCCACAATTCCATCGGCCAGGACTTCCTTCGATGAGATCGACAGCGTTGCACTGGATGCGGAAGACATCTCTAACTGCAGAAACAGCAAGCTTTTAAAAGCACGTCATCTTAGCTGTGAATACATCCTTTTAATTATTATAATCATTACTATCTGTACTATTTTAATTAATAGGCTTGTTATTTTTTTAAATCGCGGTAAAATTGTCAATTGTATTGTATCTTATTGAGACACCCACCATCTAAGAATAGTTATACGCCACCATCGCAAGTGGAAATATTTATTCACGTGACCAAATGGCTACCATGTTCCCAGAATGCAATTTACTGTCATACGCCATCGCAGACTCGCAGTTTCGCAGAGCTTTCCATCGTAATCGCAAATCTCACAACTAATAAAGCGCTTCCAGTGAGCAAAGCGTACGGCACCAGTCTATTCGCGTGCGTTGCGTCGAATGCAACGAGGTAGGCCTATATACAGTATAGTAAACCTCAATGGTCGAATCAGATGGCTTGTCAAGATGGTTGTCCGAGTCTCCGAGGGAGGTCAGAGTCCAGTTTCCAGAGGGTTAGAGCTCTAAGGCATGGACGCAACCCCAAGAAAATAGGCGTAATCGATGAAGAAGGTGGCTGTGACCAATGGTGTCGAATGCAATGGAGATAACAAGGAGACAGAGGCAGGAAACTTGCTTAAGGCTGACAGCAGAAACCAGAAAAGTGTTGTAATTTTTAAAAGTATGTTTTAGCATCTCACAGTCGACCACTGGGCACAAATTATGACCCAGAACTACCCTCTGTTATTCAGAACAAATTTTACAGCCCTGATCTCAATCGATAAATTGATAGAAAAATTAGCAGCGTCGCAGCCAAAATATAAGATGTCGCTATAAAAGAGCATACATTTACGTTAGATGTGGAAGGATCCCTCGGCAAATAACGTCACTTCCAATGTGTTATATGGCGTTAATATGCTACTGAAAGTTTCATATTTTACAAATTTCAAAGCATTCGAATTTGAATAAATTTTATTAGTAAAGCACGTGTAATGGCAATATACGACGAAGTTCGAGGTGGCTATCGGGTTTTCATTGGTGATCTGGGAAGCCGAATTGACCGCAGCGATCTTGACAGAGAATTTAAATATTTCGGTACTCTGCTGGACGTTTGGGTTGCTAGGTAAACCACGCCCAATTTGAAAGTGATAGGGCATTATCAAACATTTAATTTTTACCACGAAACTGTAGCAATTAACCGCGTCAAACATTTAATCGGTCATTATATATGGCGAGGCGGAGGGTGTATCATGACCCGAGTTGAGATTGGTTGGCATAGTAATTGACCGTTTTGATGGTGATATAAATTTTGGTTTCTGACAGAGTTTACAGCAATGCTCTTTCTTTGCCCCGTTCTCATTTGATTGGATAAAGTATAGTGATGTGAAAGTACTTTAGAATGTATATGCAGATCAGGAAACATTAATAGAGCCTTCAAACTGCATGACCAGTTGTTGGTCATAAATAATTCACCTGCAGTTATTAGATGACCAAATGTGTCACATCCTAAACATAATTAGGGAAAAGGACACAATATCACGTGGCACAGCTTTAATTTATCTAAATTTTCTCTTTTCTCATTGCTTAAGTACTTTTCAAGCTTCTGCAAATGTGCTACATATATATATGTGGAAATATCCAATACATTTTATGCAAGGTTTTCTACCATTTGCTAGGAATCCTCCAGGCTTTGGCTTTGTGGTGTTCAAGAATGCAGACGATGCCGAAAGAGCCGTGAAGAAACTACATGGAAGGTTGATTTCTTCTTGTCCGTATTTCTTTTGCGTTGACCTGGAACTTATGTGGAAGAGACATGAAGCCGCAACGTGTCAGCCACCCAGTGATCATCTCTTCTGATACATTGCGGGAAATATCTGTGGTCAGCTATGTAATTAATAAAGTGACATCCGGGTACTCAGTAGGATGACTCTGAACATGTAACTGCTGAAAGGTTAATCTAAATTTAACTTTGAGAAATAAAGTAAAATATGAAATTCATCGATCTGTAAAACATGTTTGTTCGATTGTTGTAATACTTTTTCATATTTCATATTTTTTTAACGAAATCAAACGTGACTGCCGATTTATCCTACCAAAGTCCAAGACGTAGTCACAGACACAATCTAGGTCAATGACCCAGTTTTCGTCGGTTTCATATTCCTTACATATTAGTTCCAGGGTCTTTTATGCGTTCAATTTATCAAATTCATACAGATTTGTCAATTTGTTGACGGTGGATTGATAAAGCCTCTCAACTTTGGTTTTTTGTATCCTGGTGCTATAAATGAAATAAAATTCACATTTGTCAGATTGTTGTAATAAATTTTCAAAATATCAATGTTGTTAATTTAGAGGTTATGTCGCTTTGGTGTCTAGTGCACAAGCCATGACGGATAGTGCATCAAAACAATCTTTCACCTTTCTTATTGTTTTCTAGCATTTCTCACTTGCTTTCAAACACTGATGTTTGCACATTGACTATCGCTGTGGCTCAGTTTCAATCCTTTGCTTCAATTAGTTCATTTCTTCGGAATGTTGTTTCTCGCATCTGTTCACTCTAGAATTGTCTCCAATTGCTATCTTGCAGTCTCTCTCATCCTCTATTGCTTTTCTCAAAACCTGCTTCTTCTTGAACGGCCTTACACACTATCATCACTTCTGAATGGTTAACCCTACTAGAGGCGCTTTATAAATGATTCAATGCAATATAATATCTAGACTTGGATTAGATGAGAGGATGATGGCTGTTGTAGGTCGCTGTGCGGGAGACGAGTGCGAGTGGAACATGCGTTCGAGACCGGAGCGAAGGACCGGCGAATGACAGATTCCGTGCGCTTTCGAGGCGGATCGTCCAGAAGGTGGGTTGGTCTTTGTGGTTGGCTCTTCTCTGATTAACGTTAATTTATAGGAAGCTTGTTCTATGTTGGACCCTGCTTGTTCCCAGGACAGCAGAGAAGAAATGTTGACGAGTGTTTGATTGTGATGCCACCAGATCCTTTGTCGTTAGACAGGTGGAAATTATCTTTTGGACAATTGGAGATTATCCTGTGGACAGGTGGAAATTAGCTTTTGGACAGGTGGAAATTATTCTTTGGACGGATGGAAATTAGCTTCTGGAAAAGGTGGAAATTAGCTTCTGGAAAAGGTGGAAATTGGCTTTTGGACAGGTGGAAATTACATTGAACGTGCTTAAATTGTTTTATATTCGATATGAAGTGCAATCCATTTTCCCTTCATGTGGAGTTTCAGTGCTTTTAGATGCCACGCTCTGTATTTTTGGTTAAGGGCCTGGATGCCACTTGAGAATTGAGTCGATTAGATTTACAAAACATAAATGTTGCTTTTGGTTATGATTACATTAGGAAATAACTAATGATTACAAATTCTGAAGACAAGAGGCCAGCTCTATGAAATGTGGAACTTAATTGATCTCTTTAGGTCAAGAAGTCGTTCGCGAGATCGAAGGCGATCCCCGTCATATGAATCCCAGCGCAGATCGACGACTTCTCGAAGGCGTTCGCCATCGGATGAACTGAGGACTCGATGGTCACGATCGAAAAGGCAATCTCCTGAATCAAGGCAGCGTTACAATCGTTCTCGGTAGGTTGCTGAGGTCGATAAGCTCTTAAAGCCATATTGTATGTATGTACGTATATGAACATTTATTTTGTACCCTACGAGTACCTCATGAGTGCACTTTGGACCATAGACTTTGGTAATCTATGCCATTTATCAGCTGTTGATGGGAATCTTCTAGCTTACTGTGCACTGTTTTGCTAACTGTTCTAACAGTCGCTTAAGTGACATTTAACATCATGTAGGCCAGCGCAGAGAATGCGCCCTCTTGAGTAGATTTCTTGAAGAGGTGCTATATCAAGTTTCATTTATTGGTTCATTTTGTTTTGGATGTGTTTTCACTGCTGTTACTCTCAGTAAGGGCTTGTGGCTAACCCACACCTCACCAGCCTCTCTTCCAACTGACAGTGTGTGTGATGAGAGAAACATGATAAAGACAACAAGGTAGAAGAAAATGTGCAGCTGCTTAAAGGCAACAGTTGTTGATAGAATGCTCGTTACGATTTGGTGCCAGACTTCAGACTTGGGGTGTACTTATTATAACGGAGTTGTCTAAAACACTGTTTCCCAAACTTTTTGGTAGTGGGACCCACTTCGGAAAATCTGTGATTGCTCGCGACCAATCTCACGAAAGCAAAAAATATTGTGTTAAAATTTAATTATCATTTCAGCATCTATTTGTAATACATGCATTGAATATACTCGATATAATGAAGAGACTGGACTACACTCTACTCATTGGAGTATACTATGCTGACAATACAACAAAGAAGGTCAAAAGAACAGCTTCATTTTGTAAGCAGGCCGACCCACTTGATGAAATGCCGAGACCCACTTCTGCCTGAGCATGGGGATTTGAGCTCACAACCCCTTGGTCAGCATTTTTCAACTTCTTTGCCACTGGGCTATTGCACACCCCTAAGCATGGAGGAGATGATCTCAAAGAGCTTTCTTTGAACAACTGTTACCTTTTAGCCTGCTTACCTTTTGCATTCTTTCTTCTACCCTTATTGTCTTCATTTTATTTCTCTCATCGCTGCTGCTATCTTATGGGCTGCCATGAACTTCACTTATATTGACCTTGTTTACAGTAATAAATTAGCCTAGTTAAAAATTAGAGCATTTGTTGTTCCTTGGGTCATATGTTGATCTGTGGATGTTGTTTGATTTTTATTGAAGAAGCCATTCCATCCCGAGAAATTCTCACCGCCAAGCAAGCCGAAGCTCCGAGAGAAAGGGCGCCAGGAAAAATCACAGGTGAGGTCATTGAGGTCGTAGTTTGACGAGTCAAGTTTCAATCTACTGATGTTGCTTATTAACTAGCAAATAAGCAGCTGTGCTCTATATATAGAAAAGGAGTTAGAACTCCCTTGTTCATTCTGTCTTAATTAGCTTTTTATTTCAAACTAATAAATTGCTGTAGGATTACACACATAGGTATGAACAAATTATGACATGTTATTACAGGAGTTGAATTTAGCTATGTGCAGCCATGCAAGGCGCCCATTACCTTGTACTTCTATTTAACCAACTCTGCCTCCCATCAAAAGAAGGACCAGTCAACCTTACAAGAGATGTGGGTCATTGAACTCATTTCTTCAGCTTGTGCAGTAATGGATAGTTAGAATTATGATGAGGGGCTTATTTAGAAAGCCCTTTTCTCTATTAATTAATCCCTCTGATTTGCTGGCATTGGTCTGAGGGCTGCAATTGTACCTCTGAATATCTCTCAACTGCAGACCTATGCTCCTTGGTTTAAGTATTTCAGTGTCAATATGCTAACCACCTATCTTAATACTTACATGCATGGCATGCTCTTGCACTGATAGGTAACTGTCTCCTTGGATCTGCATCCGCCTACCTTTTTGGCCCTCTGTGTCAGGGTCCTCCTCTATGCCGCATTGGATTTCCTTTCATTCCTCTGCCTGCGGACTTCTGGTGGTTTCTTGCATGTGCTCTTCAACGCCCCAATCCAAGAGCTTCGCCTATGTGGGTCCCGCCTGCTGGAACAGCCTCCCCCTTCCTCTTATGGAGGAACTGCCCTCTGCCACTTTCCAGAGGCGCCTGATGGTTTTCCTGTACTCTACTTAGCTACGTCTTGTGTCATAAGCGCCTCTGATCTCAAGTGGCGCTATGTAGATGTTCCGTTGCAAGTTGCGCGTCATTTGAGGCCGAGGAACTTAAGAGCAGTTATTGGATGTCTATTTGCAGGGACTCTGCGTCGGGATCACGCTCGCGAAGTCGTTCTGCATCGCGAAAGAAAGTGGCCAGCATGGCTCGATCGGGCAGCTCAAATGACTAGTTAAGGCGCCTGGCCTCGGATTGCCTTGACTGTGGACCGTGCGTTCGTCAGAATGATGTATCTTGCACGCATTGTTTGGGAGCTTTCTGTTGCTTTGTTGAACTCTGTTTCGTCATTTCTGTTCGGTCAGAATCCGCCGTCAAAAGTTTTTTCCGTTCGTGTCTTGCTGAATTGGTCGTTTATTTTCGTGAGCATAATGTTGATATTTTGGTATTAGATACTTGCTCGTTTTTTAGTGGATTTATTTCGCTGGCGCTTAAGTTTCTTCTGTAAGCCGTGACATTTCGTCATGTTTCTCTTTCGCCCGTGTATCAGATGAGGCCTATGCAACCTAAAACTAAGCGCTTCTTTCAACTATTCGTTCAAATTGATCTTTTGTCTTTTTTCAAGGTAATTTCTGTCAGTCAATTAACTTTCAGGTCAGGCCCAACAATCAACACAATTTACGCATAAAAGACCTGCTGATTAATAAACCCTTCAATCAAATTTGTCATTCTTTCAATCAACTTTTACCCTTCTTACCTTAGCCTTGTCAATTCTTATACTGGTGATCCATAATGAGATAGCTATGCATGCCAAAGTTTTAGAAGTCTATGTTGAAATGAGTTTGAGAGAGTTCTGAAATGTTTACATTTATTCATTTATAAGAATCTTTTCGAGCTGAGCTTACTTCTACCTAAGTATTATTGTTATCTTTGTTTGGAAGTTGTTAACAAATGGTCATCATCATCAGTTGTGGTTAGTGATGGGTCTTAGATGGTGTTGGCATTTGTTTAGATGTCTCTGTTCAAGTGATCTCACGTGAAAGTAGACTACACTTGATTGTTGAAGTTATAGACAAGTCATTGTAAAACGGTTTAAAACGGTTTAGATCACCGCTACTCTGCTTAATTGCATTTTCTGATTTGATTCTCCAATAGTTCTAGCTTGTCAACACAATTCTTTGGTTTTACTGTTATATACAGCCATAAACATTTGTTTACACATCATATTGAATAGTTCTGTCTGGTCTTTTAACTGCTTTATAATCCTTTCCTGCTATGGTAGTTTTGTAACAAAATTATTATATTATTCAAGGTTGGATTCTGAAGTTGAAGTTAGATCTTGGGATGTATGTATATGCACTTAGTGACATCATGTCAGAATTCGCATTGTAGCGATTGCGTTAGAGAGAGAGTCCTGTGCTCTTGCTGGCGGCTTGCCTGGTTTTATCGGATGTTGGCGTTTGTGTCAAACATTCAAACTTGTTGAGAACATGATTATTTAGTTACATATGACAAATATTACAAGAAATGGTTTAGACTCACAGCTGTATGTATTTATTCTAGGTTACATACCTAGTCTGTATAAACTGTTGTTTGGTCTTATCTTACAATCACAAAGTTGTCATGAACGTTTCTTCAAACGCTTTACGTTATAAATTCTGCAACTTGCGTTGATTTTTGGCATCTTTTAGGATATTGCATCTCCCAAATGTATTCAAGTCTCGTGTGCGTAACAGTTTTCAAACACACAATTGTGTTATTGATGTGTTATTGGCGTCTTTATGCGATCACACGTTAGATGTGATTGTACCACCTCTAATTACCTCTGTTTGGTCCAAGTGTTGCAATTCAGCAAGTTTTCGTCTAAGAAAATTCAAGTTCCAGATGAGCTGTGTCTACTCTAGGATATAATAATCCCAGCAGGTCATGTGTGAAAAGAAAGCTGTTGAATTCCTGTTTTTATTTCTGTAAAAGGTTCTTTAATTCCAACTCTGTCTTGGAAAATTGATGTTGATAGCAGTGCGTCAAAAACAGCAATTACGTCACCTTGAATATATGAAGCGGAAAAACGGAGCGGAAATTAGACATTAAGGAAAGATGAAGAAACTAGAATAGATGCCTTCGAAATGAAATGTTTGAGACTTGTTCTAGGGATATCTTGGAAAGACATGAAAACAAACAAATAGGTGTTGGAAGCCACAGGTGTGGAAAGAATATTCTTAGGTGCTGTAACAGAAGCAAAGATGAAGTATTTTAGACATGTTATCAGGAAAGAAAAGGGAGGTACAGAGAAAGAGATAATACAAGGAACAATAGAGGGTGCTAGAGGAAAGGGAAGACCAAGAACTGGCTGGATAATATCAGTAAATGGACAGACCTTTCAGCAACACAGATGATGAGGGCTATAGAGAACAGGCAGAACTGAAGAAGGATTGTGCATGACGTGGCCTACCTTCGTACCGAAGACGGCTAAAGAACAGAACAGAATTTATGAAGTGTTTTGAAGGCAAGTGCAATTATACAACTGTTTATATCCTCAAGTTTGTTTGCTTTCGTTGGAACTGGAGAGAGCGTTAGGTGGCAAATGTCAGATTCCAGGGCATGTTCCGATTTGGGATAAGAATTGATGTTTGAGGTTCAAAGTTCTGGGTTCAGGTATTTTATCCTGTTTGCTTAGTGTTAAGTTGGCAATTCATTGTTGAATTGATAGCATGCAGCAAAACTCCTTATTGTACTTACTTGCTGGATTAGCCAATGATTCTGTCATGTAAATGAGTAAAAGTTGCGCACTCGTTTCTCTGGTCTGGTGGATTTCGACATGACTTTTCAAATCGATAATGAGTTTCAATTGCTATTTAATTTTAAACGACCATCTGCTCTAATGTAGAACTTCGCAACTGCTAGCACTCAGGCAGTGCCAGTCACAACCCAGTCTCTAGGTTGGATAAAGGAGGAGGCAATGCTAATGATATTTCT
The DNA here is from genome assembly GCA_959347315.1 of Bimastos eiseni. Lineage (NCBI taxonomy): Eukaryota > Metazoa > Annelida > Clitellata > Crassiclitellata > Lumbricidae > Bimastos > Bimastos eiseni. The sequence continues at coordinate 361,620 of OY365807.1, read as the reverse complement.
TATCACACATTGTTGTTAAACTTAAACTACTAATGCTACTACACTATAATGTATCTTCAAAAATTTCTCAGTGCCCACGAAAGCCACATTAAGGTGATGAGCTTTTATGCTGGAGCTATATCAAATCAAGTCTACAATAGTCGCTTTTCGTTTCCTTCGGATGCCAATTGAAAATCCGGAAGTCAAGCCAAGGATGTCTATGAAGTACTATGCTGATGTGGTAGAATTTGGTATAAGTTAGATTAACTACCAATCATCAAGTCACTCAATACATGAGCAACTTACCTCCTAATACCTCACATACATTTATCGTAAAAACATTTAAGCCAACACTGAATTTTCAGATTAAACGTTAAATTCAATAACATGTAATATCCTAATGAATTCTTGGCTTCACTTGACGTGGTTGAAGCTGGAGTTGTTGACTAGTTACAGTACAGCACAGAGAGTACCAACGTTTGAACTTGTGGTACTTGTGTATTTTTAAAACTCAAAATTAGTGTACATAATAATATGAAAAACATTGAACACTTCAAACGTAATTACTCTGCAATAATGTTTGAGTCCAAACGTTCATGAGACTTTGCATCACATTCACCTCGTCATGATTCTAATGCCTGCATTGGTCAATGTGCATCCCAAGGAATATGTGGCCAATTTAAACCACAGAATAGCTGCTATGTTCTATCAGAGGTAATGAGAACATTATATGTTTTTCATCTGAAATACAAAGGAACATTTGATTCCCATTTGAGATACTTATAAGAACAGCTGATTCCCATGTGAGATATTTAGGAACAACTGATTCCCATTTGAGATACTGAGGAACATCTACTCGTCTGACATACATGTACTGACGAACATTTGCAGCCCAACTAATCCACATGTATATAGTGTTGCGTCCCGTGATGCAACAGTTAATCAAGTAACACTAAATTGATTCGTTTTCCGTCTAGGAGTAGATACGGTTCATTTAATCATTTAGAGAATAGAGTAGGATTATACCGTACAACACGTGTAGCTCGAAAAGGAACGATACAGGCAACCAACAAGCGGCACAATGGCGCCCCACGCGACAGACAACCAACCAGGCAGAACAAAGTTCAACAATAGATGCAATGTCGCCGAAAAACAGACTTCACGTGAGCCCACTTCGCCAATGCAGAATAACACTAACTTATCTATATTATCTATAGAAATACAAACGCGAGACAGAGCCTAGCTTACTAACGAACATCTGCCCGCTGTAAACCCTAACACCCAACTGACTACATATACTGACCACCGCCTACCGCCAATCCCATCGAGAAATGAAGAGATGGTTAGCACACCGTTGTACATCGAGTGCACACTGCCCATATCCTACGGCCTACGACCTTAATAGTACCCCCAGATCGTCACAATAGGAACATCTGAATATATCAGTAACAGAGTACACTAGTTGAGTCGTTGTTATGTGACTCTACCATCAGGCCCCAAATGACCCCATCTGGGCGCGCTCTGGATCAATTAGCGTTGCTGTGTGAGTTGTAGCTTCAGTATATTACATGAAAGCATCTGTGTTAGGTGCGCTAATGAGGAATATATTAAGCTCAATTGAGCAAAAGAGGAACACCTACAGAACAGGTGAGCAAGAGTAACAGCTGAACCACAGCTGAGCTACGAAAGATTAGTGCTTCGTTTATTCAAAAATGTACATAGCGCCCTTTAAAGATAACTACCCAAAAGCGAACCCAACTCCAGCCCGGACAAAAATGAAAGTTTTTATAATGGCCATGAAATGTATACGTATCACGGCACGATTTATGGGTACATGCGTAATGCAGAGAAAGACTAGACTACCACAGTGAATGCGCGGTTTGCATAGCTGATGTAGGCCTCCAGGCAAATGGAACCACAATGACCCCATCTCAGCATAGCGACGGTAGCGACTACGCCGGGTACCCAAAGGTCAATTGGGTAGGCCGGTGCAAGGCCAATTTAGCATTGCCAGACCACAGCGACAACTTTATACTCGCTCGTGAATAAACTGGTGCCCCGCGCTAGGTTTTTTTAGTGGCGCTTTAGAAGTTTGATGATTACGATACTCAATGCGCCACCCAGATTAGGTATCCGCGGGGATCTTTGCCGCTCAGACCTATAATATATGGACAGGTCTTGAGCCACATAGGTCATGAGCATTTTAGACGATTCGGAGAGGGAGATATGCGCAGTCCAGTAGCACGAGGGATCTGCCACCCAGAGGGGGCTATTTATTTAGGAGGACAAGAGGGAACGGTCCCCTTCGATATTTCAATGTGAATGGGACGAAGCTGCCTAAATTCTCCCTCCCAATTATTTCATAAGTATTTCATAAATTTTTCACATTTCTACCGTCTCCCACTGTCCATCCTTCTTTGCTCCATCCATATATAATGTTTGGGAATTGAAATTTTTTCTGACCTATCCCCAACCCAAATTTGTTCGACTTCCCCTCCCATGCCCTGGACCAAGTCTCCGCCTATTCTTCCAACCGTCCCGAGTGGGACAGTGAGGAGCACAAAGTCTAGATGCGTCCGATGATGATGGGGTTGTCCTCTGCGCGTTTCTCCTTGCGCTTGTGGGAGTTGACGAAGAGTATGATCCCAGCGACGACGAAGATGGCGAAGCAGAGCCAGGCTATTCCGTAGCAGAAGCCGAGCACGTGATTCGTGTTCGGAGGGTAGGCGACCGGGAGGTGGCTCTTCTCGTGATTGAGCATCCCCTGGAACAGCTCGACGCAGACTAGTATTCCTCCGGCTGATCAAACAAAACATCTTCTGTCAGTTTTACCAGATGGCCTAAGTAGGCCTATGACTGTCTATGTTAATATATCAAATCATAGTTTAATAAATGTATGATACTAATCTGTCATGGAAGACAATGAAACCAATTATTTATGGAGAAGCTGAAATAAATAGTTTCGAGTTTCATATTCTTTCCACTCAAAGGCAACTCTCAACTATAATTTATCCTCTGGTCATTATATTTACTCGATTGTTGTTCAATAATATTTTAGATAGGCTACTCTTAAAATATCTGATCAGGACCCTACCTCACCGCTTAGTTCTCTATGTCTCCACAGTCTCTGACTCACAACTGAAAACACTGCTTTTTCACAAATTTTATCCGAATGAATCATCTTCCCCAAGGCCTACATAATTCGCCTTCTCCTTCGCCTTCTCCACTCACCTTAGTTGTCAGCCTGTTTGCCTGCCTGACCCTTTGGATTTTGACGCTCTGCCTATTGATTCTGTTTTGATAAAGCGCCTGTAAATAAGCTGTTTCCGGTGACTTCATATTATGGGGCGCTATACAAATTTCTAGACTATAGATCGATGATTTGCGTGTTTGGATTTTGAAGCGAAAATCCTTATGATATTATTCAGAATCTTTCCAAAACAATTATCACCATTGTTTGAAGAAAAATTAAGAAGTATTGCAGGCATTGATGATGATGAAGAACAGTTTCTTATCTTAGTCCTAAGGCAACCAACGGCAACTGAAGTGAACTTATAGCTACTTCGTGTGTCTATAAGAGACCTCGATCATCGTCTGATCTTTCAACCGATCGACTGTGTTTCCATTATGGATCAGCTGGATAGGATTGCAAGTGGAACCGATATCTCGATTAAATGTCTGCCACCCCTCCCACCCCCTCCCACCCGTGAAGACGAAAGGCCTGCCTTAGAATCTCCCTCTTCTGCAGTGACGTCATGGATTATACAGGGCATGATATACCCATGTTCAGTGTTCCCAAAATAGGCTTGAAAACCGCAGGTGATCATGATGATGATGATGATGATGATGACGATGACGATGATGACAATTTTGATTACGCAATGATTAAGATTATGCTTATGATTATTACGATGATGGTGGTTGTGATGATGATGACGACGACGATGAAAGTAATAGTGACCCATGCAAATGAGTTCATGATAGGCAGACAAACAGACAGACAGACAGACAGACAGACAGACAGACAGACAGACCGATTGAGAAGGAGACATAGATAATAGCCTCGAGGCGTGCATGCACCCAAGAGAAAATAAGAAAACGTCGGTCGATTAGATAAGATAAGATCGGAATGTGACTACAGACCGCATCCTATCTGAAGACATCCTGCCAATCGTTTGAATATGTATCTTGGTTGAACGATAGAATACCATGTGAAGGCAACAGCACACACCATCACAATCAGAGCGATTATCGCCAGCGCAGTCACAGCCCTCCGATAATCTACAATGTATTGTCATCCATAAAATAAGACAACCGTTGTATTGTCCCAACTCACAAGGACACAATTATTGTGATGTCATATTAAGACATTGATTTATTATTGAGCCTCTCTGAGGCTGTAACCACAGCTGAACAATTGAAATTGAAGGACCTTTAATAGGTTATTTCTAGGTTTCATCAAAAACTAAAGGCGTGTGGCTTCTGCGGTCGAAATTTTCTGTCTCACTCTCTGTCTTTCTCTCTGTCTTTCTCTCTGTCTCTCTGCAAGTCTTTCTGCTTCTATGCCTGCCTTCTGCTCTGTCTGTCTGCCATTGAATATCCGTCAGTCTCTCGATCGTTGTCTCAAACGTCGATAGTATGTCTCGATCTCTCTGTCCGTGGTTATAATCGTCTGTCCATATGTCTGCCATTCTGTCTGTCTCTCTGCCACTCTCTCTGTCTGTCTGCCTGTCTGTCTCCCCTCTTTCTCCCTCCCTCCCTCCTCCCTCTCCCCCTCTGTCACCATCGAGTCCATCCCCTCCTCCTCTTTCCACCTATCTCTGTGTCTGTCTGTCTGTCTCTGTGTATATCTGTCTGTTTTCGTCTCTGTGTCTGTCTGTTTCTGTCTCCGTCTCTGTCTGTCTCTCTCTCTGTCTGTCTCTGTCTGTCTGTCTGTCTGTCTGTCTGTCTGTCTGTCTGTCTGTCTCTCTCTCTCTCTCTCTCTCTCTCTCTCTCATGGCACTCTCCAACATTTCCAGCTGGTCTGTTAACCTTTACCAATCTCAGCATGTTGCCAGTGAAATCAGGTCAGACTCAGTGGTTGTCCTATTTCCAGCCAGGTCAGGCGATCATTCAACTGGTTCAGCATAAAGAACCCATCAGATTAATATAGACCTACACTGAATGTATATATATATATACGCACATATATATATACATATATGTTAGTATGTTTTTGTGTATTGATGTTTAAGAAGTGAGTGAGATTAGTTAGTCAGAGGAGTAGAGCTACAGCGGATGGAAAGATAGGTCTACTCCATCTGTTAAGGGGCGTCTATCTAATGGTTATTGAGAGACTTCTGCTTGACAATCAGACACATAACAAGGGAGTTGATTGGTGGATTGGGAAAAGTGGGAGAAGGATGAAGGCCAAGAGGAGGAAAGAAGGGGAGAGGGATAAGGTAGATGGAAAGGATATAATTATGACGTATATGAATGTATGTAATTCCTTATTAAGCACGTTTGCGTATCTACGTACAATAGAAGCGCTTAACAAATACTTAAATACAATGCAATACAACATAGATACATACACATACATACATTCAAACGTACAGAATGAAGTGTTCAGCCCTCGTCATGTCTAGGCGTTAACATTCTCCCTGCAGGGTATTCTAACGGAACGGGGCAACAGTGACCAGGAGGACGACTTGCAGCCCCGTCCGATATGGGTGTAGTTCGAGTTGCAGTCCGCTGAGTAAGGCTTCAGTGGTGTGCTGAAGACTAACCATTTAAGGTTTAAATAGCTCCTTTTTGAATGACGCCTGGAATAAGACACGCTTGTTCGATAACCCTCTTTTAATGTACAACGGAAAACAATACTTCTGTAGCGCCCATTCGGAAACAGTCCGTATCTAACTCCCTCAATACGCTCTACGTAACTAACGAGTAACTACTAACGAGTAACTGCAAAGCTACGTCAATGGCTGACTGCGACTATCGCAAAGCAACGACGACTATTCGTGCTTTCTAGGAGCCGAGACTGCAAGGCCGAAGCCGAATCTACAAGGCTCCCCGATGACGATCTCCAGACGACGACGATGATTCCGATCTTCCAGGCGACGACTCCTACTCGACCGACTATCCTCTCTTTTATACTAATTTGCTGTAGATGGTAGATGATGTACAGTAGATAGGCGACAGTAGATAGTAGAGACTACACAGTAGATAGGAGACACTAGACAGTAGATATCTACAGTAGGGTGTAGATAGTAGACAGACTACAGTAGATAGTAGATATCTACAATAGATAGTAGATAGACTACAGTATATCGTATCGTATCTGGTTATTTATATAGCGCTTCTTACAGTACTACCTATTCAGAAGCGCACTCAGCATGACAGCCCCGAGGAAATAAGAAAGTCTTCAGGCAACGATGGGATGAGGGTGGAAGCCCGATTAAAAGCTTGCTACGGATAATGGGGGGCAGGTCATTCCACATAGAAGGGCCCATGATGGCAAAGGCACGATGTTGAGTCATAGCAGTCCTTGCCCATGGAACAAGAAGATCAAGTCGATTCGCAGACCGGAGAGAGAGGGTGGAGACAGCAGACAAAAGTATTCGCATTAAGTCGCAGAGATATTTAGTAGCTTTACCCTTTTGAGTTCTAAGGACAAAGAGGAGTACCTTGTATTGGAAGCGAGAGGGAATTGGAAGCCAGTGTAGACCGTCTTTCATGTTGGTAGAAATGTGGGAGTAGCGAGGGAGACGAGCAATGAGTCTGGCTGCAGAGTTCATAACAGACTGCAGGGAAGATAAGCGTGCCTTGGGGAGTCCAGCAAATAGTGAATTGCAGTAGTCAATGCGACAGCAGAGGAAGTATATAGTAGATAAGCGTATACAGCAGGTAGATACCACAGTAGCAAGAACACAGTAGACAGGTGTACACAACAGGCAGACACTACAGCAGGCAGACACTAGGTAGGCAGACACTAGGTAAGCGTACCCCTAAACCGTTACAGTATCTTCGCACACCTTGCTCCGTATTCAAAACCTTCTACTACGCTTTTGTGGTTCTCGCTACTGAATGCAGTGAATGTCAACAGTTGGCAACCGAAATGGGCGACTCTGTGTAGTGTATGCATCAATAAATACAATACGTGCATATTTGAATGCGCATATAAAGACAGGCATGACCACGTGCACATACAGGCTCACTCCGGTTACATTATCTAAATTCCTGTTGATTGGTCATTGCACTCACCTTGCCAATGGGTCGCTAATTATCAGAGGAATTTAGAGTCTGCGGGAAATAAGGGGAGTTGGCGAATGCAGACGTATACAGACAGACTGGCGCTATGCAAAGGTATGCATTGTATGCGGATGGGCTGTGATGGAGCTAGGAAAATGGTAGCCCTTGTGACAGAAGGAGGGCACAGGAGAGAGAGAGGGAGAGGAGAGCTGAGGAGAGGACAGCTGAGGAGATAAGACGAGAGGAGAGGAGAGGAGAGGGAGTGGAGAGGGAGTGGAAGAGGGAGAGGGAGAGGGAGAGGGAGAGGGAGAGGGAGAGGGAGAGGGAGAGGGAGAGGGAGAGGGAGAGGGAGAGGGAGAGGGAGAGGGAGAGGGAGAGGGAGAGGGAGAGGGAGAGGGAGAGGGAGAGGGAGAGGGAGAGGGAGAGGGAGAGGGAGAGGGAGAGGGAGAGGGAGAGGGAGAGGGAGAGGGAGAGGGAGAGGGAGAGGGAGAGGGAGAGGGAGAGGGAGAGGGAGAGGGAGAGGGAGAGGGAGAGGGAGAGGGAGAAAGTGGCAGACAGATGAGACTAAATTCACAGACAGAGAGATTGAGATGTTTCAGATCTGGAAATACAGACATACACCCAACTGGAGGCAGACAGACGCAAAATCACGCAGACAGACAACGAACCCACACTAGCGCGCCAGGACGTCGGCACAGTGCTAAGATTTAGCGGGGCACGAAACGACGAGGACATTTCCTTATGGTAAACTTCTGGCAGATTCTAAGCTGTCTTTTATGAAAGGCAAGAAGTAATCTCTGTGATGTGATGTAATGTATTGCGCTTTTTGGCAGGCTCCAGACTATTGTTTTGACCTTATCCGTCGTCCCATCGTTCTTTAAACCGACATGACCTCTTGGTAGGCCTACCTCAAACTATGACAGCTTCTGCCCAAAACCTCGCTTGTGCGCCTGCTGGCACTTTTCTTTGGAACGGTATTCCATCTCCGACTCAGTCCTTGATTTAACCTGAGGGTTGCTTCTATTATATTTAACATTTTCCTTTTCTCATGGGCTTTTAGTGAGAGCGCCTCCGATTAGGTTATGCTGGAAGAAGCGCTATAGAAATGTATAAATTCAATACCAAAAAATATTCTAAAATTTCTCAGCACCCTGCACCCAAAAGCCTGATTAGCGAGGCCACATCTTACTAACCGGTGCATTTATAGTATAAATAGGCCTTCCAAATCAAGTCCGCAATTGCCAAACCACTCGTTCCTTACCCGTTGCCAGGTGAAAATCCAGGGAGGTCAGGCCGACGCGACAGCATATGGTGCTACGGTGGTATAGGCCTACAGTTGGTGCATATATGTGTGTATGCTATAGCCTGTAGATTTCAAGCGATTTGTCAAAAATTAAGCAATGGATAGGCTGATGGGAATTTATAGGAACCTGAAGAAGTCACGCCATTGCATTGTCCATTGTGAGTCCAACCTACTGAATCCATCGACAAATTGGGCACTGGTGTAAGTGTGAAGCTCGGCGGCTTTTGTTTTTCCTCACGAGCATCAGAGGCTCAGAGCGCTACGATTGCCCATCCTGGTCGAATAGTTGACTAGAGATTGGAGCACAGAGCACACTGCTGTACGCCACTGTGCATGGTACCGACCAAAGAGGAACGCCACAGCATTTTCAAACTGTATTCTCTCCCCAACAGACAGACAGAGAGCTATTGGCTCATATTTCGTTCGATGACTTATTTATTTAGCGCAATCCTGACACCATAATAACAACATACAACATATCTTTGCCTTTGGGTTGCAAAACAATGCAGACCCAACCGGGAACAAAAGTCCAGCCTGAACGGAGCCATCTGTTACATGTTAAACAGGTGCACAACCAGTTGGTAGGATTATCTACCAGGATTATCGCTTTTCAACAGATCATCCGAATGGATCGAGGGTTCAGCCTGTAACGTTTTGAGTCCGGGTTATAACCTCCACGCTATAGGACTGTTCGGAAAGTCCTGCGATTCATTCGTTCATTCATTTCGAGAATTAATATTGCACTCCTTCAAGAGAGACTACTCAGAGGTGCTCACAGCCCAGCCCAGCCTAAAATGTGTAACAGCTTGCAAGTGGTAAACAGATAATTATTACAGAGAGAAGGAGGGCAACTGGGTCTCCATTCCAGATGGAAGGACCGATAAAGATGTTCTGATTTTCTAAACTTTCTAAGTTGGGCGAAACAAAATTCAGTTGCGCTATTTTGTATTGTTAAACATAAAGACTATCACATAAGTTAACGACACCTAAAAGTAGAACTTGCCGAGTAAGAATTGTAGGTTGCTGGGCTTTGATTTTGTAACACTCTTTTTGTATCTGTCCTTTCTGCTTAATAAATCTCATCAACTTCGGTCATTCATCTGGATTGACCTCCTCTTAGGTCATCCACTTGGAATGGCCTTTCGAACGGATCCACTGTTCCTTTCCGCTAAGGGTTTGGAGGGAAGCACAGCTGAGCAATTATGATACATAAATCATAAATGCTTTGTAAAATGAATGTACTTGACTAGTATGTACACAACCTTACACTGCCTATTAGTATCTCATTTAGGTTAGCTAGCATTGAAAGTAACCAAGATTGGACTTACTAAGAACGGTGTAATCTGTTTCCGGATCCTCGTCAATTTCTTCCTTTGAGGGATAGAAGTCATAAGCGCGACAATACCTAACTGCAATTAATTAAATAAATAATCAATCAATTACTTCGCAAAATACAATGATACAGTACCTGACTTAACCTACTTTTTAAATTGTATAAACGATTATGAGCTAATTCGTAATATACGCTGAAACTTGATCGCATCAGATCATCGCCGTAAACTAGAGGAGAAGATCTAAGCCTCATCTGGAACACAGATCCGAACCACGTACATCTGAACTATATCTGAATCAGATCTAAACCACATCGGAACCACTTCTGAACTATACTCTGATCTAACTTTAGAAAGTTTTCGATTTATCAGGGTTAACCAGACATTAATTTGGTCCGTTCTATTGTATCAGGTGAAGTATGCATAAGTATCTATTCGTTTATTTGACAAACTGACACACCGCAGTAAGTAGCTTCCAAATGTTGGCAAGTAGGCCTATTACTTTATCATTATCTTTATGAGTCGGTACTCGGTTGAGGATGAGAAAGCTCGGCAGGCGGATGATTGGCAGGATTAGGTAAGACATCCGTAGAAAGTTAGGACTTCAATTTGGGGTGGAAAACCTTATGGTTTAAGGAATAAAGTGATGACTGCTAAATGGCGATTTTGGAGGGGAACTGGGAATTTGCGGAAATTGGTGAACATTGGTCTCCGAGTCTTGTCTAGAAACTCTCAATCCCCTTTCTATTCAACTCTTAAATCTGTCTTCATTGGCCGAGGTTGGACTGGGAGTGTATCTGATTAGCTTTCTTGAAGATAAGCTATAGCAAGGGTGGCGAAATTGTCTGGCTGTTTAGCGATTATCGTGTACAATGTATCTCGCTACAATATCTCTGGCTACAATGACTCGCTATAATGTCCCCCTACAGCGTCTCGCTATAGTGTCTCGCTGCAATGTCTCGCTGCAATGTCTCGCTGCAATGTCTCGCTGCAATGTCTCGCTTTGCTTCGGGTAATAACAGAGCAGGACATTAGAGCAGTCGGTGCAAAGAGAGGTTAGAGTGGAGAGTGCGAAGTAAGGAAGTAGTGCAAAACCATGTCCTAAGGACAGTCGTTGCAGAAGTTGTTGTAGTAGTTGTTGTAAAGACAGCGTTTTGTACAATAACTGTTCGATGACTGGGGATTTTATCAAAGAAATAAAGATAAATCAGTCGGAATCGAGTCGAAGTGATTTGTAATGAGCTTAGGTCGATAACCTTGGTAATCTTTCTCATAATTTCTGCGCCAACCAGCCAGACTTACCTTGCGGGCAATCGGACTTGGGCAAAACAACATTGCGGCCTCCTGAGGGTACCAGAGGATTCAGGGGTGAACCAGAATTGCTACAATTAACACCGAAGTATGGTAGAATCGAGGTACGCAAACAAATTGGAACGCAAAAGTGGGGTGAATTGCCACCTATAGGGGCCCCGATTTTGTTTCACAAGTTTCATTGATTGGTTAATAGCTTAGTACTCACACTTGGTGGTAACGTTGCCTTCGTGAAAGCGTACCTTCCGACACACCTGCCACATGCCGGCGTGTTGTGCCTCAAGAAGAGTAGTCGTGCCCGGAAGAATAGTCCCTCCAACCGGGACCTCCCAGTAGACCCATTGGTTGGCACAGACGGCCGACAACCAGAAGACTGTTGCTAGGAGACTCCCTAGCAACGCCCCGTACAGGAAGCGCAACTTCCACGAGCATCGCTTCTGCTCCTCTGAGTTGGGGTCTCTCCCGATCAACAGGTTGACGATACGCTGACCACGCTCAGCAAACATCGTGCCACGAGCGCGTGCAGAATCCCTGACGCCTAGAGGACGTGCTACCTGCCCCTGCAAGGTCGCGATCTTGCCGCTTCCTTGAGCTGCCGCTCCGTAAAATCCCTGACGCCAAGAGCACGTGCTACCCGCAACTCCTAGATCAGGACTCCACCACTTCCTTGAACTTGCCGCTTCGTTGAACTCCTGCTCTTTGTCTTGTCACTTCACAAGTTGATTGAACTGCCGCTTGTATTTATTTTCGCGTACCCGACTGACGTTGTCTTGTAACTTTATTCAACCCGTGTCGGTTGTCGCACGCGAGAATTTTCTTGAATACCACCGACACCGTCTTGACACTTCTCCGAAAATAATTGGGTATCAACTTGTTAGACCTGTGTTTGGAAGATGAAGCCTTTGGGGCAATGCCCTCACGCGGAAGCCGTGTTCCTGTGCTATTTTTCTGGACAAGTACTAATCTACCTGACAAACCGACATAACGACTTGAAACAAATCTTTCGGCGTGACCTATTCGGCTAATTGACGAAGACGCCAAAGCCGAACAGCGCTTAACACCGATAACACGAACGGCGATATGTTCTCGGATTCTCAAAAGAACGAGGTCACTCCCTTGCAGCCGAAGACTCAGAACGCGAAGTCAGAGCCAGCAGGAAGAGAGCAAGAGAGAGAGAGAGAGAGAGAGAGAGAGAGAGAGAGAGAGAGAGAGAGAGAGAGAGAGAGAGAGAGAGAGAGAGAGATAGAGAGAGACAGACAGACAGACAGAGACATACAGACAGAAAGACGAAGAGAAAGAGAAACAAAGAGAGAGACAGCAGAAACAGAGGGCGACGCCAAACGGGTCAGGGAATCGAAGTCAGAGCCACTAAGACGAGGGCAGAGAGACAGACAGGTCGGCATATATCATGTGGCTTGAAATATAGCTGGCAAAATCCGTGGACGCTCTCGTGTCTATAGGCTCAATCGCAGCAGGCAATGCCCCGTATCTCCGTCCTTCCTTCCTTCCTTCCTTCCTTCACGCAGCGCCCTCCGCCCGCCAACCGACTTTCATTGGGGTCTGGCTCTCATATCAGCCCAGCAACACAGTCGACTCACCTCAACAGACCCATATTTACACACAGACATTTATACAGGCATAGAAGCACAAACGCACACTTATATTATAAAACGCTCATACGTGACCTACGAATATATATGTATATATGTACATATATATATATATATATGTATATATATATATATGTACATCTATATATATATATGTATTTATATATGTATATATAATGTTCATGCATATAAATTATATATAGGAGAGGGCGGATGGAGTGAGAGACTTAGAGGTAATGGAGTGAGGAAGGCGAGAAGATGGTCGTCGAATCATTTAAAAATTACCTCATATTTATTATTAGCAAACACCCAGAATTAGTGTCACCGACTTACTAATAAGCACATATGTGTATCATATGGAATTTCATACATGAATACATAGGGTATAAATACATGTAAGGTACCATGCATATACATACAAGGTAGTAAGTACATATATACTGTATATATACCTTACATACAAAGGCGGCGATTTCGTTTGACAGGGCACCCCATGAAGGGGTAGAAAATGTGGGGGACACACGTATAACGTGTTCCCTCTCTGTAAAAGGTGGGGGAGACTTGCCCCCCCCTCATCTCTCCTCTGTCTGTCTCTGTCTGTCTCTGTCTCTGTCTCCGCCGCTGCTTATATGTATTAGAGCCTAGTAAGGCGGTGAAATTAATTCTGGTTGTTTGCTAATATAAATATGAGTCAATTTACAGATTAGCCGACAACCACCTTCTCGTCTTTAGCACTCCATAACCTCTCCCTTCATCCTTCTGCCCCTCTTTCCTCTGTCTGTCTCTGTCTGTCTCTGTCTGTCTCTGTCTGTCTCTTTCTGTCTCTGTCTGTCTCTGTCTGTCTCTGTCTGTCTCTGTCTGTCTCTGTCTGTCTCTGTCTGTCTCTGTCTGTCTCTGTCTGTCTCTGTCTGTCTCTGTCTGTCTCTGTCTGTCTCTGTCTGTCTCTGTCTGTCTCTGTCTGTCTCTGTCTGTCTGTCTGTCTGTCTCTGTCTGTCTGTCTGTCTGTCTGTCTCTCTCTCTCTCTGCATTTTCCTCCTATAAGATTCCTCCCTCTTCTGCTCCTTTCCTACCTATCGTTCCATTCTTGTCTACCTCTTGCTCCTGTTCCTCTTCCGCCCACACTCTTCCACCTTTATCTGCTCATAACCTTTCCCTTCCTCTAATCCTACTACCTCTTCCTTCCAGTATTCTTCCTCCTTCCCTTGCATCTCGGCAACCTGTCTATAATTGCCTGCTCAGAAGTTCATCGATGCCTGAGAAAGAAAGAAAAAGAGAGACAAAAAAGACAGACTGCCAAACATACAGAGACGGAGACAAATTTAGTAGACAGTATGGAGAGACAGAGACAGAGGGAGAAAGACAGTGACGTAGACAAAGAGAGGGCGAGACATGCTGGCAGAGAAAGAGAAGACAGGCAGAGACGTAGACCACAAGAAGCGGGGAGAGAGAGAGAAAAAGAGAGAGAGAGACAGAGACAGAGATAGAGACAGACAGACAGAGACAGAGTAAGACGTGAGTGTGGAGAGACACAGACATCATCATTCATGTCTGTGGATCGACAGAGACATAGACAAAGATGTGGAGAAACTGTCAGACAGACAGAGACAGACTTAAATATATACAAAGAAGGGACAGACAGACAGACAGACAGACAGACAGACAGACAGACAGACGGACGGACGGACGGACGGACGGACGGACGGACAGACAGACAGAGACATAGACAACTTTATTCTTGACGCCTAAAGGATGCTCTTTTTCTGTTGCAGTATCAGCCGTTGTCCTGCAGGGATCAGATGATCATCTTCAGGGTTAGACCTATGGCTGTATCCCAATAGGACTAGGACTATTGCACTCAAATAATAGCCGTGAGAATACTAACAACGGGCCTATGATATATATCATAGGCCCTTCTTAATAGGCCTAAACTCACGGCTGTGGTCTAGGTGGACTAAAAATAGGCATAGTCCATTATATGTTCCTCTGCCTGTCTGACCGTCTTCCTGTCTGTCCATCCGATTGTATGTCTGCCTGATTGTCCGTCTGTCCGTCTGTCCGTCTGTCTGTCTGACTCTCTGCCTGTCTGTCTACCTATCCGTCTGTATGTCTCTGTTTTTTAGGGTTTTTATTGCATAGACTAACAAGTTATACAAGCGAGGATGAACAGCGTCAACAGTTACATAGTCCCACAAACTCTATGCCACTCACTCAGCCTCTGGTTGTTTTTCTCTTTCTATGTGTGGGAGTTTGTTTGTGTGTGGGTCTCTCTCTCTCTTTCTCTCTCTCTGTCTGAGTGTTTGTGTTGTGTAGGTCCTATGTCTGTAAATTTCTCTATCTTCACAGGTCCAATCCATTCTCTTCTTGGGAATATTTTTAAGTCTCATACGGGGAATATTTTGCCTCCCTGACACTTGGGACCCGGAGGTTTGCCTCCATCGCTCGATCAGAAGGGGATTGTGGTTCCTGCGTCTGTCTCTCTCTCTGTCTCTATCCGTCTGCCTGTCTGTCTGCCTGTCTCTCTCTCTCTTTCTCTGGTGCTCTGTGGTGAAAAAGTATCTCTATATATCTGCCTCTGTTAGCTTCTTCCTGTGTGTCTTCTTGTATTTGGAGATCGAATTGCTGCGTGCCGGTCACCCAATCCTAAACTCCAATGTAATCAGACACTTATATAGCGCCTCGAGTATGTGACACAAGTTCAAAATAAAGTGTGGCACGGTGGCCGATCGGTTAGAGCGGCCAGCCCGTAACGTTCATTGTGCGCCGAGTGAGAGGGTTCGACCCTCGTCCAGGGAGTCACTGTGTCGGAACCTTGAGCAAGTCTTTGGCGCACAATTGCCTTGCAGAGGACCTACAGCTACAGCTGCAATTGCGCCGTCGAGGCGTGTGTGTGCACTTCTGAGCAAAAAGTGTTGGATGAAGGACGGTATCAAATATCGGTAATAAAGAAATGACTGAGCGAAAAAGAGCAGTCAGCCTTAGATCTGCACACAAGTTCTAACTTATAATAGTCGTTGCCTATGCTTGAATGAATCTGAGGTTTTCTTTGCAGAGTGTTGGTATAACTCCGCAGTATGCCTATAGCTCTTTAGTGCTACTTGTTTTCAATTCATATTTTGAACGTAAACCGTGTCCATTAAGTTGCAATATAATACATAATTAAACACCCTTTAATTGTGCTCATCCCTGTAATCAAAAGCGACCTTCTAAACATTTTCGGTACTTTTAGGAACTAGTTCCAAGCTTATCGAAGTCTGATAAAAGTTTCTTTAACGACGCGTCCATAATGACGATGATGTGCAATCATACAACATACTTTTCGAAGTCACAGATTTATACATCATATAGACCCATAGTAAGTAATATAAAGGTGTGTAGGCCTATACGTTTACCCTAAGTAGAGCAACTAATAAAATAGATAGTATTTATTCTTCTGGAATAAATAATTTGGAAGGCAAGCATCGCAATTAAAGCATTTAATTTTATTCACTGGTTCGTAACCGTAATCTCCAAACTTCTAAAGCGCCACTCGAAAACAATAACTTATACACGAGCGTTGTGTCAAGCAGAGGCGGAGATCCCGGTGGGGTCGAGGGGGACAAGTTCCCCCACCTTTCACAGATAGGTGACACGTTATACGTTTGCCCCCCCCCCCACACACATTTTCTACCCATCTCATTCAGTGTCCCCCATCGGTCAAGCGAGATCGCCACCTCTGGTGTCAAGTCACTTGATGTCATAAATCAAGGGTTGTCCGAAGGAGGATTGAATCCGGTTTCCAGGTGGGGCTTTAAAAAATCGGCGTTTTTTTTAAGATGGCCTACTTAACTATCTTGTTATATATCAACGTACGTACAGTTGCACATCGGACACAAAATAATACGACCGAGAAGACGTGTCGTAATTAAGCATACTAACTTCATGAAGGTCCTCCCTTGGCCTATGCTCTATGCTGCTCTTAGGTTACATGTTTGCCTCTAGAGTAGACCATAATATGGCTGTTACACTTTAACGACAAATGCGCAGTGAGCGACGGTGCCACTTGTGGCACGTGAACGTCACTAATCGTAATTCTAATAAATTTAGAACTTTTGATTTCAAATAGTAAAATTAAAGACCTAAAACTGTGACTTTTGAGGAAATATCTAGCTTTAAAAAACTAACATCTTGGTCTTTTTCTAATCAAATTATTCTTTTTGGCATGGAATTGTACAGCCCTGTATGTTTTCAATGCTGCAGAGGAGGTCCTAGGTTTATCTTATTATGCGTGCATTGTACTCCTTCTCACCACCACCTCCTCCCTCCTCAGCAATCGGCATCCTAATAAACTCGCATCAGTCACAACAGAAGGCTGACCTGCCTACAGAAATTTCGGGCCCTATGCAGAGAAATTTCAGGCCCCATGCAGGCAAAGTCGCCATCTCCGTGAGTGTGTTCGATAGCAAGAAAATAATAATAATAGCTTATAAGGCTATAAGTAGGGGTCATGGTCTCGAAACGGCCTCGAGACCGGAAAACTCCGGTCTTGATCTAAATTGGTCTCAAATGCGTAGGTCTTGGTCTTGGCCTTAGTCTCTGCCCATCGGTCTTGGTATGGAATGCGTCGGTCTTGGTCTTGGTCTTAAAAGAACGGTCCTGGGATGATTCATCTCCGTCTTAGATTAACGTTTTTGCTCATTTGACATATCGGAGCAATTTTTTATATATTTGTTGGTTATTTAAGATTGTTAGAGACACCGGATGTTTTGGCCCTACGCTATCGCTCTTGATTTATGGTGTACTGACCATCCATAGGCCTAGGCCTATAGGTTACATGTTACTATATACGGGCAAAAAATGCATTTGCAGCGGAACCAGCCATTTAAATATTTGCTATCACAAATTTCAAGGTTTTGGAACAATCTAATAATTATGTGGTCGGCCATGTGTAGACTGTAGACACCGTTAACCTACAATTTTGAGTACAAGTAAACCATTTAAACGGAACGTTAATCTACTTGTTCAGATGTCTTAAAGCATTTACTTTTCGTATACTGTAGTTAAGCAATTTGTAATGTGATATTCTCAGGCCGAAGCGAAAGGCTGAACCCGCAAAAGTTTAGAGTTGCCGGTAAAACTGTTTTCTGGACCATTATTCAGATTAGTATTGCTTAGCAATAGGTCTAGGTCTAAAATCAATGTTTTAAGCATGTCATCCCGGTTTAGCGTCTTAATAAATTGAATTGTTTATAAAAAAAGAGAAGGCCCTATTGGTCTAGGTCTTGGATCATCGGTCTCGGTCTTGGTCTTGGACCTCTCGGTCTTGGTCTCGAGGTTTTGGTCTGGTGCCCAACACTGAAAAAATGATTGTCAAAAACAAGTTCACAAGTCACAACATCAGAGAAATTAAGCATTAGCAGTTACGAATGCGCTTACTTCCGGCTTTGATCACGTGACGGCGTCGCGGTTTTGAACTGGCTTGGGCTTTGTTCGAGAAATATCATTTAAATTCTGATTAGAAGCTTAATTCGTCATAGATTCTTATCGGCAATGGTGAGTTTGGTATTGTTAGAGTGAATTGAATTTCTGTTGAGTACTTTATGATGCCGACCGTCCCAATAATCTGCTCTAAAATCGGATTTAGAGCAACGATTGCCCAATATTTACACTGCCCTCCCAGGCGTCATTAGGACATCTGGGCGAAAGGCGGTTAAAACTTTTGTACTGCTTGGCCGGCTTGCAGATGCAAAAATGTCATATGGACGCGGGTTTAATTGTGAGTTTTAGAAAGCATATATTTTCAGATGTTGCAGATTGTGGTTCTTATTTAAAAGAAGTGTCGTGTAAAAACAGATTCAATAGAATATATCTATGACAGCTGATAAATATTTATGGTGTTGCTACCGCATTTGTACTGTATTCTGTGCTTTGCTAGATTTGTTTCAGAATGTGTTACTGATCAGCCATGCCTTCGTTTTCAAATATTTAGATGGCTGTTAACTCTGACTAAAATTGCCTTCAAACGGCCTTTTATTATTTTCCTCAGAGGAGCTTAAAGTTTTACCATTACATTGTGACTAACAGTGGCCACAGGCCAGCCATCTAATAGTTTGCACTGGTCTTATGATATTTTTTTACTTTGAACCCTTTTGTGGTGCAAGGTTGTGGTATGGGGAAACTAATTCATCTTGTCATGAATGGCTTTAACAAGGATGCTAGTTGGGGAATGTCTGTGCTTACTCATGGGAACTCTATTATTTGGTTTGATTTACGACATTATTCTTCATGCAACAATATAATACAACCAAAATTTGATATCGTGCACACACCTCGACTGCAGTTGTAATGCAGAGCAATTGTGCGCAAAAGACTTGCACTTGGTTCCTAGACAGTGATGCCTTGGACGAGGGTCGAACCCGCTCGCTCAGCGCACACTGAGCGTTACGGGCCACCGCTCTAACAAATCAGACACCGTGCTGTGAGCTTGTTTCCTGTTCATGCCTCAGACAACGTGACATTGTTTATTTTCAATGGTTCTATCATCCATCTTGCTTTAGATTCGAGTGTTCTCTTAGCCAGCGTCATCTCCGCATGTACATACTATCAGCCCTTAGATCGTAACTATAAACTCAGACTTCGGATGCGTTAGTCGAAAGTCGAGCGCTTAGCACCTGCTTATTAACGAGCACAGAATCGGTTTTCCACTTCTGAGGCGCCACTCTAAAGTTGAGCACTGGGCACCGGTTTTAATTATGACACTATAGAGTGCATCAGACTTAATTAAACGGGAATTCATGTAAATTATGATGAAGTATTTTTTAAACAGTTATGGTCTGCTGCATTAACAGTTTTAATCTTGTCCTTAACAGTTGTAATCTTGTCCTTAACAGTTTTAATCTTGTCCTTAACAGTTTTAATCTTGTCCTTACCAGTTTTAATCTTGTCCTTAACAGGTTTAATCTTGTCATTAACAGTTTTAATCTTGTCCTTGGTGTTTTCTGTTCTAGGCTGGAGGAAAAGCTGGCAAGGACACCGGAAAAGCAAAGGCAAAGGCCGTCTCGAGATCTGCCCGTGCGGGTCTCCAGGTAATCAAGTGGCACTGGGTCCCAAAGATGTTTTCTTTAATAGAGGGTAGAACTTAAACAAATGAGTGAGAGGCTTGCAACCCAGAAGTCTTGATTTGATTGAGGACAAATTTTTGTATTAAGATATGGCATAGTGTATGATTACTAGACATGGTTTTAAGAAAGTTGATTGAAAATCTGAGCTATGAATACATTTTATTGATTATTAGCTAGCTGTTAAGAAATCTTATTTGGCATGCTGACCAATATTGTTATGTATGGAGCTTGATAGGTGGGTATGGGAGTGCGGAGGTATGTTAGTCAAAACTCTTTTATGATTGGTCCATTTCTAAATTTTCATTTTGATATATTAAATTCTTCAGCATTGCAGTGGCCTGTGGTGTAGGTCGGTTGAACCCAAGAAATGCGACAACTTTACAAGCAGTCATTAAGGAAGCAGGAACTATTATCTATCGGATATGATGTTTCAATAGGTCTTTTACAATATTTCCTCATAATTTGATTAAATACTGTAACAATGTATATACAGGAACAATATTTACATTCAGACAACATATGCACTAACAATAGTTGAAGATTAGATGCATAGATTTCTTTCTGTTCTGAAGTAATTCTCTTGTCGTGTTTTGTAGTTTCCTGTTGGTCGTATCCACCGGCATTTGAAGACACGTACTACCAGCCACGGTCGCGTTGGGGCCACTGCTGCCGTCTACAGTGCTGCCATCTTGGAGTATCTCACTGCCGAGGTAACATTTTGACTCGGGCCGCGCAGGAAAGGCCTCTGTTGTGTCATTGTTATCGTGCGTCTTTTATTGCATGTGGCATCGAGGTAGGTTAAGAAAGTTGTAACCGGGTTTGATATCACAATGATCTGACTGGCATGAGAGTCTCCCTGTAGGAGTTGGCAATCAGAGGTGAATATGATTTTGAGATTTTTTATGGCCTTGAAGCAGTTAGTTACTCCACATGCTGTTTGGATGTAGCTATTGCTGCTGAATTACTTGTTTATTACTTGTTTTGCTGTATATATTGTTTTTATGCAACTGTTTTGGTGCTGTAGCATGTTGTATTGATGTAGGTACTTGTACTGTATATGTTGTTTGGATGTAACTATTGGTAATATATATGTTGTTTATGTGTAACTTTACTGTTACCTGCTTAAAATGTATTTCCAACTTCTCAAGTTTCAGTGCTTTAGACAAATTTACAAAGTCCACTTTCAGGTTGAGACATTCTTATTTGGTGTTTCATCCTCTCACAGGTTAAGTTTATTTCCAAGTTAGTCATTGCCATCTTTTAGGCAAATTTTGTAAGTACATTGAAGAAGATGAGGGACATTGGGTTTCTGTCATGAATATTGACGACTTCCTTAAAATTATCGGTCTCGACATATTAAAGTGAGTTGGCTGTTGTGTCTACCATTAGCAGTATACTTGTTTTTATGGATGGGTTTGTCATGGCTGCAAATGTGGTAGAAATCTTTAAGAAATTTATATGAGAACAGAATTTGAACCCCTCTCTCTGAGTTGAAAGGCCAACATGGAAACCACTAGGATATTGCACAGCTCAAATTATAAAGATATGCGTCAATTAATTTGACGTCTGAATTTGTTTCTCGTTGGTTATCAGGTGCTGGAGTTGGCAGGTAACGCTAGCAAGGATCTGAAAGTGAAGCGTATAACACCGCGTCACTTGCAGCTGGCCATTCGCGGTGATGAGGAGTTGGACAGCCTTATTAAGGCCACCATTGCGGGCGGTGGTAAGTCAATGGCTGTCTAAGGTTTCTATAGTATGGGGAAGAAATGTTGGTTTGTGAGGAAATTGGTATTACCAAAGTGGATGTGTTATTTATTCCACCTGCATTGCAGTTTTTGAAATAAAGATCGTGCAATAACGATTACTTGTCCAGATATGATTTCCTTTCATGTGTTACTTTGCTGTTAAATCTCTTTAAAAGTTTTTTTTATCCAATGCATCATTGGTCATGTTTCGTTGAATTTATAATCGGCTCCTCATATAGTTTATTTCAAATATTATATATATGGTGTACATTTTAATTGGCATATGTAGTTGTTGTATGCAGAGAAACTCTTACTTATATAAGGCATGATGCGTCTACCAATGGCACCGAAAAAACCACGCCCTTTTCAGGTTAATCTATATCTTACATATTACCAGGGTGTGCATTACCAAAGGAATGATGATAGTGTGATAGGGACAAGTACTGTAATGCTTTGTGTATATTAGGTGATGTGGTGCTGTATTAGTTTACAATTACAGCATTTTTTACTGTTTTTTTGCAGGTGTTATTCCACACATTCACAAGTCCCTGATTGGTAAGAAGGGAACTCCTCAGGCCCCCTAGGAACTGACAATCCTGACCTCCTTCGTGCTGCCTACGTCGTTCGATGTGCAGTTCGACGGAGCGTCTCACAGACTGAATTTATAGATTGGTTTTTTTAAACTCTGTGTATCACTCAATTTAGAAATATATTTTGTTATGAAGCAAGCTCTGTTGTCTGTGCATTTCAACATTTTCCAAATGATCAACGGCTGGTTTGGGACAGTTCTGAACGTTGGAATGTTCTGTAATTTTTTTTTTCTCTCCAGTTGGTCTGACACTCTATTTGTTTGTCTACTGCGACCGTTTTGCCTCTACCCTGTTTGTTTTTCAACAAAGTGATCTGACAAGATCCTCCGTGTTTTGCGATAGGAATTGGTGTGGCCTGAGAACTATCTACTGCGACCGTTTTGCCTCTACCCTGTTTGTTTTTCAACAAAGTGATCTGACAAGATCCTCCTTGTTTTGCGATAGGAATTGGTGTGGCCTGAGAACTATCTACTGCGACCGTTTTGTATCGGTCATGTGCGGTTTTCAACAATATGATCTGATATCGTTTGCAGTTTGATTGGCCTGGGAACTAAGTGGAATTGTAACTACTTTCTACTCGTTTGCATTGGTAGTAGATTTTACTGGTGCAATTCCCTTTGATATGTGTCTGATGAATCTGTTGTTTTCTTTTCCAACCGTCTGTGTCCACACTACAATGCCCTGCAATTGAGCAGCTAGCTTGTATTTTACATTTTCAGTCGTGTTATCATGATGCTTGTGGCTGATAAATCTGGGCTATCTGCTTTTTGGGTAGTGCATTGGACAATGTGATACTACCCCTGTTTGTTTCTTGATTGCCAGTATAGGTGCAAGCTGGTCATATAATTTGACAATCTCATGTTGCAGCAAATTTCTTCGTGGCATGGCTAAACTTTTCTACTCGTCAGAAACTTTTGAAGTATTTTAGTTTTTCAATAGTTACCCAGCTTCAATGGACCATGTTATCATAAGAGGTGTTTGAGCATTCGTTAAATTGTATCGTGTAACGTCCCTTTCGTTTTCCATTGTAAAACGCCAGATTGATCCCAATGTGCCATGGTCCTGCGAGCATGTTTGTGCATTCTTCACACGGTGCTGCTTCACAAATTTCAAGGTTGAACTGGTGTTTGGGACAGAATGTGTTCAGGCTTTATACTGGAAGGTTCTGGAAAATGTTGAAATGGCATTTGTTTTTAACTAAAGGCAGCCTGTGTGGGAGCATTCCATTGCTGGAAGTTCCATTAATATTATAGTCTTGTTTTGTAGTTTTGCTCTGACTGTAGTTTTCCTGATGTGTGGAAAGTGATCCAGATGATGGCCTTGGACTTGTGGTTTGCTGAGTGTCTAGGCAGTTTGTTAAAAACTTCATTTAGTTGATTGAGAACCATGTCTAGTTTTTTCAACACCTATAGCTGTCACTGTTTGCTAAGTTGCATTTACGTTTGCTGTCGTGGGTTATGGTAACAACGATTTTAGATAATCACAAGCAATAAATGACCGTGTGTTTGTTTTCATGTTTATTCACAAATATAGATAGACTTGATCAAAATTCTAGATGATGCTTTTTATGCATGCAATATTGGATATATAGTAGTTCTGGCTAGAGCCACTTCCATTATTTCATGTCCACTTCAAAGCTGCCCAAATTGGATAAATTTTCATAAACAGAACTCTTTGTCCGTGGGTACCCAAAGAAATTCTTAGGCCTAGGACTCTCGCTTCTGTTAGACGAAAATAAGTGTTTTCATAGCAGAAAATGATTAGAATGGTAATTAATATTAAGATGCTTGAAGTGATATTCTATAATTCATACCCTAATGGAATATAAAAATATAGAGTGACGTGGGTTACCATTGCCAGACTCATCGTGATAGGTCTCAAAATTCACAGGTAGGGTGTTACTGAAAATGCATAATATATTAACTCTTAGGTGGGTCAGCAGCTTTCTAAAACTGGATGAAAATTCTCTTAACTTCCGCATTGTTCATATTTCAGACTTCATCATTCTCCTATTCATTCCTTTTGCAAGGGGTGGTGTTGGGTAAATAATGATTTTGTAAGCCTTGCATGGCTACCGTATGGCTAAATCTGAGCCTGTAAAACGTGTTCGCCCATTCATAATATGCTTGCAACCATGTTATATTCTTGGAATTAAAGAATATTATTTTGTAACGAATTATGGTGCAATTACGGAAGTTTATACTCTTATCAAAAATCTAAACATAAAGCTCTATAGTAGAAGGCAGCACTACAGAATTCCATTTTTAAAACCTACTCGGTTTCTTATGTTTAAAAATCAAAAGTCCAAATGTTAGGCTTCTTAATAATTT
This sequence comes from Bimastos eiseni, assembly GCA_959347315.1. NCBI lineage: Eukaryota > Metazoa > Annelida > Clitellata > Crassiclitellata > Lumbricidae > Bimastos > Bimastos eiseni. The sequence continues at coordinate 337,091 of OY365807.1, read as the reverse complement.
TCAGTTAGATTAATTATGATTCTCGTTAATTAGAATATTGCTTTTAGCCGTCCATGGTAGTCTGCACTCTGCGATGCACACGGCAATGGCCTAGAGTAAACACCTAAACAATGTGACAGAGAAACTAAAGAAGGGTTCGTGGGATGTTCTTAATGCACTTTTCGATCCTTGTGCGTGAGCAGCGTGACTACGCATACGCTAATCAGAGTCCTTGGTTAAAACCATTAAAACGCTAAAAATGGTTTGATAACTTCGTTTCATACAGACTTGGTCGAAGATCACTCAGCGCAGCAAATTAGGTAAAACCGTAGTTTAATTAGGTTGTTTAATTATTTATATGCAAATGATGTTCACTTAAGATAATAGGAAGCCTTTTATTAACAACTAGCTTAAATGGAAGCTGGATTAATGAAAAGAATTATGTTTAGATGGAAGCTGGATTGATGAAAATGTAATGCTTATGCAAGTTAAGTCCTTTTAGCGGGGTTCAATCCCATTTTGAACTCCTGTTACCCATCTTTTTTCAATTGTATAATTATATTGTTTGCTTCATTCAACTAATTCTATTTATTTGACAATGTAGGCTATTGGCTACTTCCATTTGCTATTATCTGTCAATGTGGTACGATGGCTTCAATAAATTAAAAGTAGAAGTCGGTTTGATGCGAGAATGTAAACAAGACACGCAAGTCGTGTACGCAAAATCTCGATCGATGAAAAAAAATATACCTAAATGGAAGCTGGATTGATTAAAATAAATATACCTAAATGGAAGCTCAATTTAATTTTTTATTGGCGTTTCTTAATTTAGCAATCTAAACTACGGGATTTAGAAAATGAAAAAACGGTTTTACCGCAAATTATTTATCGCCTTATTGTTAGAAACACACGTATATGATGAGTATTGTTACATTAATATCATTTTTATTATAATTAACTGATTTAAAAAAATGATTTTCATTATATTATTGAACTTGGACTCTTCATAATCGAAAATCTCCTTGTTAACGGCGCTGCTACTTATTTACTTACTTGTGCTTTGCAAAGCTGCCAGCGCTAGGTGTCGCCGTCGGACGTGACGTTGTCAAAATGGCGACGTAGAATTCAGTGACGTTCTTCACAAAAACTCGATCGAGAGGGAAAATAAACACGAAGACGGCGATCGTCTGGACGAAGTTCGTGCCGGGCGATGTCGGTCATTATGAATAATGTCATTGTACGTTGCGAATCGTCAGAATCGAATTCGGTGAATAGTTAGACGGTTAGATGTTGACCAGGTTGAACTGTGCGACGTCCGGGTCGCTAGGAGTTGACTCGATTCGTGTATAATCATGATCTTATTGAACTCCCGTTCTTGACGGTCAGCTGAGTAGGGTTTGAGTAGTTAAGTTTTCGGTGAAAGTGCAAGATCGGGGTGGTGCCAAACGGTATCGTAGGATTTCCGGAGTCCTACGCACCTCGATATTGTTCTTTTCCAGAATTGAGGAATCATTGAGGCTAAGGCAATCGCGCCTTCAATTAAAATTTACTAACCTTACTTGCGCAGCAAGTGCTTTTGTGAGTTAGTATGACGATTAAGTCTATGCCGCACTGAGTCTTTTGCCCTTTCTATCCAGTGTCTGATTTTGTTCCTTTTCCCTATAAGCGTCCGATGATGGGGGTCAAAAGTTTGAATTGGAGGTTAATCTCTGATGCTGGTGGATTCAATCCAAATTTTTTAGACTTGAAGCAGGGCAGTCTTGAACCATTTGCATACTGTGTAGATAATCTTGGGGGCGTTATATGAATCTCCTAAATAAAATTAAACCCATGCTGTGTTATTTAATGTATTTTTGTCATTGTTGGCAAATTCTTAATATGAGGCACCACTATTTAATTTACTTTCATGACTGAGCTCTTGCACTGGCTTCTGTTTTAACCTGTATTCAGTTCAAAACTCTTTTCCTAACTTCCAGAATGCTAGACACCTTATCCGTTGTCCTATTTCGGCTGCCTCTTGTTGTCCTCTTCGTTCTTTGGACTTGACCTCTTTGTACCTATAGAAATCTGTGAATACAATACAACATACAATTTACACAGCATCAGTCAAACATGCAACGATAATAGCATTAATAGTTCTAATATTTCATTAATTTCACAGAAATTCAAATTGACAAACCGCAGTATGACGTATAATTACAATCACAGTTTGAACGAATGATGACAAGTTATTGCAGGAGTCGAATTTAACTGTCTGCAGCAATGCAGGGTGCCCATTTCACATACGATATGCTAAGATCAGTCATGTTGTGTTGTTAGACACATCCTAGCGTCCGTTTGAAAGGTGCAGAGAATGTCTACGATCCGGTCCCGTGTCAGGATATCAACTGTGCCAAAAAATATGTCGCCCACATGCATTGCCCTTTCTGTATGAGGACGGAGTTTTTCACAGATCCAGTCATACTCAAGGCTCATTACTGTGTGAAGCACGTCGACAAAGGAATTGAGTTTGCTGGTAGGTGCCTTTTCATCGAATATTAATTCTCAGACATACACCCACAGACACACACACACACGCACACACCAATGCATGCACTCAGACATACAGATATATTATTATAATTGTTGTTATTATTATTTTTTTTCTGTTACCCGAGGTAAATACTGAACCCTCGGGTTGTTAAAACTATTCTCCCGAAAGAGACACGTGGTTTTCTGGAATGACTTATTATTATTATTGTTTTTATTATTACTCTCCTTATCCAAAGTGGCATCTCAGCATAACCCAGAGTGGTGTGGAGAGTTTTGAGGCATCTGTTAAAGCACACACACATACACACACACCAATGCATGCACTCAGACATACAGACAGATACATACACAGACATTAATGCAAATCAATTATAAGTGAGGCTTTCTTTTGTGTAAATTTACTCATCGCAGTTTCTTCTGCTTCCTTTTCAACAGGGTTGAAAATTGTTCGATGCTGTGATCACTGCGACATTGTTGGTTCGATCAAGGGCAGTAAGGAGATAAAGGGCGCTCACTGGCACTGCTTCCGGTGCAAGAACGGATTCAACAGACGCGATGAGGCTCTCAAGCACTATCGAACGCACTTCCGCAATGCACAGACGACTTTCCAGATCCAGATCACTCAGGTTGATTTACCCATAATATACTGCTTTCTTTTTGTGTAAATTTACACATATTTTCCAGTGCATGACATATATATATATATATATATATATATATTATTTGCCTGTGTGTGTTTATAGCATTACTTGTATATTTATAATATTACGATTATATTGTATGGCACGGTGGCCGATTGGTTAGAGCGGTCGGCCCGTAATGCTCAGTGTGCGCAGAGCCAAAAATGTTGGAAAAAGAGCAATATCCAATTTCAGTTGTAATTGCACAACTTATAAAAAATACATGTGTGAGTGTACATTTGCTAATCCATGTATTCAACATCATGTCTTGGTCTTTTCATATGTAGTAAATTATTTTTCCTTAGGACGTAAACCAGAGCCATGTCGCCACATCTGTTCCAAATGATGTGCTGGCCACATCGACCGCTCAAGAAATCATTTCTGGTCAGTTGACATCACTTTTGAGGAATATTATATCACAATTAGTTAATAATCGGTTGACATTTTAAAAATTGGCGCTCAATAAATTGAGAAAAGACATTTCTTCAATAGCTCTATAGTAAGGTTGTTTATGATGAGTTCTTTTGCCAAAGGCAGGTCCATTGGCTTTACGCCACGCAGAGATGAGATGAGTGAGATGGTTTCCCGTTGCCTTCCTCGCAGACAATTATGGATGAGCAACTTGTCCATGGTCGCTATGCAGTGGATTGAGGTAGATTTGATCCTGCGACTCTCCAATTACAAGGCGCGCTGCTACACTGATTATTCCCATATAAAGGTTACTTTTCTGTATATTGGTGATTAATTAGTTCGATTTGTTCTGCAGAGGTCATTAAATTATCATTGAATAGGTTTTTTATTATTTGTTTATTATTGGATAACTGTTTTTTGCGGACCACTTATGTATATTTTTAAACCAATCACAATGTTATGCAATACTGCTTTCTTTCTGAAGTTCAGAAGTCCATGCAACATAATATCGATGGCCGTGAGAAAAGGACTCGCTCAAGATCCTGACACAGGAACTGTCTTGAGAGTGGATTGCCCAAACTCTCCACATCACAGGCCAAGTGCTCTAACTTATCGACCAGACCACGGTGCTCCACGAAACATGCTTAGGAAATTAAATCTATAAAGGCTGAAAATGTTAGTTAGACAGAGCAAGAACTAATGAAAGGGTACTAATGGCAGGAAAGAAAAGATCACTGATGAAGACAATAGGAGAACGACAAAGGAGATGAATTGATCACATAATTGGTGGCGACTCCCTACTACGAAACATCATAGAGGGAAAAATGAAGGGAAAGAAAGCAAGAGGAAGACAGAGAAAAATTATTTTGGACTGGATGATGGTAGGGGTAACTACAAGAAGATGGTGGAAGACAGAGAGAAGTGATGACATTGGACATATGAACCTGCCGAATAGGCAGAAAATTAAAGAAGAAGAAAAAGTGGCTGATATATCCCGATGAACTTACATTTGGTTGTTGCATGTCATGTCATATGGTTCATGACAATTGGTCCACCTACAAATAGTTGACAACAAATGGTGCACAAAATAAAATTTCATGACCAAAAAGTTATAATTTGCTAATTGTATTCTGTAAATTTTTAGTTGGATTGATGATAATAATGCTTTCTTAAATAGAAGTTGGATTGATGAGAGCATTAGACCATCAATCCCATATAGGCAAATAATAACGTTTTAGTTGTAAACCTTTTGTTGGTGAACCATTTGTCATTGAACCGCTTGTCTGGGAACCACTCGTCCATGGATCTTTTGTCAATGAACCATTTGTCCATAAAAAGGCATGAACCATGTGTCGTTGAACCGTTTGTTTGTGAACCATTTGTCATTCAACTGTTTGTTGTTACCTGATTTTTTGAAGTGGTTGAATGAATGGTTGCAGTTGGTGAAGACCGTTGCCTCCAGGTGTCAGTGGCAGCCAATGAAACCGTCGACACCACAACTTCCGGCGACTTACCGACAGTTATGGTTTTACCATCTAAAAACTCAATGTCTGATGTCATTCAAGCCGACAGCAGACACGAAGTCAACACTGCCATCTTCAGCCTCAGTAGTGAGGTACTGTATCTGTCAATCATCCAGTCAATACCAGGAGTTGCAACAGAAATTCTAGGCCACTAGGCAGAGCAATCATGGACCTCTAAAACTACTATTCAGTTCTTGGGGGTACGAGGAGAGGATGCAGTAATTTTTGTGACTCCGTGTCATGACAGAGTATCGAAACCTATAAATTTCTAAAGGTTGAAAATTAGAATTTTAATTTATCAATCAATCAATCTCAATTTGATATAGCACCCCTTCAAGTTATCTACTCAGAGGGGCTTTTTAGCATTAGATGCAATTATTTAGCTGTAGTATTATTTTCAGCAAATTATTTACTACATTTTATTTGTTAGTGACTTAGTGTACACTCTGTTACTTTAAAATGATGGGATTTGTGTCGATAAACAGTTAAATAATCATGCTGCTAGTAACTAGTTAATTTGTTGAATTGTAGCAGTTGATAATTTAATCTGAAGATTCAAGCTTTTCTTGTTGTCTAGGGCCGTGGGATGGAATTTTGAAATCTTTGTGTGTTAAGATAGAAAAAGTTAATGCCACTGGTGTAGACCAAGTCAACAAATCTTGTGCTGAAGGAATTCTGCCCTGACATTCCTTTCTGTTTCATGGTAGAGATTCATTTTTTATGACTAGCAGAAGGATACAATAATTACAAGCAGTTTACTGTTTACTTTAGTTCTTGCATTAAATTGACTGAACTGAAATTTCTGCTTACATTTGAAATTTTTAATTTGTAGGTGGACCTATTTTGCACTATATTCATATTCCGCCAATTGTTGGACCAACTATTGGTATTCGGCCGAATAGTTGGTCCAATTTTTCAGATGCAGTCGAATAGGGAAAATTACGTATTCGGTACAGCCCTAGTTAATGATTGCACATGAATACAGATCTTCATTTGCAAAATTTTGGCCGTGGAAGTGAAATTTTCTTTTGCAGAAGATTTATCCAGTTCGGAAATTATCGGATGTTGTGTCATTGTCTGTTTTGCGGTTTAGGTCGCAAGTTCATCTTCATCGGATGTTTGGTCTCGGCAGCAACCTCAGAGAACAGATCCAAATCAGACGTCACCTTTAGATGCAGAGGCTGCTCAAATGCAAATACATCAACTCCAACTGCAGGTTTTCTATTCAAACACAAACACTGTCTTATAAAGTGTGTGTACATATAAAGTTTGAGCAATTTCTGCATATATGCACAAACATTTATGGTAATTGTATTAGACTTTTCTGGAGCAGCGCTTCAAGAATAAACACATCAGTAATGTAAATCTTCCTAACTTCTAAATACAGCACAGAAATGTCAACACAGCTCAGAAGCTGCATCAGGGAGGCCATCTTATTCAATGACACTACCAAGCCAATCCAGTGAAATTACTGTCGAATGATCGTGAATTTATATAGCGCCACTTCAAGAAGGACTCCTCGGTGGTGCTCTTAACCTGACAACACCTTATGGGCAAATGGAACCAGGAGAACATGAAAGCAAATAATAATATTCATTGTAATCAAATTAATAATAGTAATAATAATTATCTGTGTTCAGGTGAACAGGCAGGCAACCGAGATTGAAACCCTAAAGCGACGTGAGGCAGAGCTCGTTGGTCGTCTCGAGGTCCCTTTAGATGACCGCGTCATCCAGCTTCTCCAGAAGATGAAGACCGACCACGAGGAGCTCCTCCATCGCCAGCTGGAGGTACTCCGCACCGAGTACCTTCGCCACATCGCGCCAAGCCCTGCCTCCGCTTCCAACCACTGCCCACCTCAACCTCTGCTCATCCTACGCGGATATGACGGACAGCGGATCCGGATCATCCCTGCGGCAACGAAGCCCACGCCAGGGTCTGCGTTCTATAGCATCCTTCCAGGCGAGGTTACGGAGGAGGGCGAGAAGGATTCGGGCGACCCGGTGGAGGATGGTATGATTCCGGATAACGTTCAGAATTACGTTGTAACCGCGAACAACATGTCAGAGTACGTGGATGGGGAGGAGGAGGAAGACACGCCCGGGGGGCATGCGGAGATGTTGCCTGGTGATGACGCCTGCGATGGGGACGGGGTCGATGCCCAGGATGAGAGTACGGTGAACAAACGTAAGGCGGACGGATCGGACTGTGGCGTGTCGCCAAAGCGTGAAAGGTTATAGAAGGAGTTTTAAGGAGTTTTCTGTTTGATGTCAATATTTATGAAATCCTTATTTTATCCTCCTTCCTGAGCATTATGGCTTAAAAGTTTATGGAACGAGTTTCAAGGATTTCGCTGTTCAATGTCCTTATTATTTAGGAAATCCTTGTTATATCCCACGTCATGGACGTAGGGCTTATGCAGGGGTTTGTACTGCATCCTACTCAAATATACCGTTATTTATGCATTTGGGGCCCATCCATATATTACCTATGCAAAATATCGGATTTTCGGACCCACCCCTCCCTCTGTTGCACCGCGTAGGCCTACATTTCGGGGACGCTCTCCCCCATGCGTACGTTGCATACGTACATTTGAGCTCTACCCCCTCCCCCATTGCAAAGGTTAAATAGCTAAAAACATTATAAGACATTGATTTTACCACAGGCTATTTCTGTTGAGCATCATATTTAACAGCTTACATTTGTTAACTCTTATGAAGAAATAAAATACTAACAACATTTGCATTTGAAATCGTTTTAATGCTACATAAAATTGATTAAGCAGAAATATAGTCTGTGATTAGGTTTACAGTTCTGATTTTCATATTCTGTATTGTGAACGTCATAATTAGACAGTTATATTTATGTACGTACATAGGGACCGGCCCCCCACCATACGTACCCATACGCAAAATGGCCGAAATTTGAATCCCCCTTGCTGCGTACCTAATATGTGGACGGCCCCTTGGGGAACCAGCGCAGTTTGTCATTGAATTATTAATTGCCCACGAGTTGGAATTTATCAACAAGCAAAACGAAGGAGGGCAAGCTTAGAATGATCACCAGTGTAACACCCTGCCTTTGATATCTTGTCCTAGAATGAATTAAGCCCTGTATTCTAGTATGGTTGTTGCTATGGATTGCTTTTTCCTATTGTGTGCTCCAATGTGCAACATGTTTTAAGGATAATTTGAAATTTGTCGTGGCCTAGTGTTGTTAAAAGTTCATTCATAACTCTGCAAGTTTATTGTAAATCAAACTGTTCTGATAATTGGAAAGGTCATTGAAAATGCGATGACCTTGAGAATTGCTCATGGGGCATGGTAGGGCATCTTCTGAGTTCTAAAATCAGTTGACTAGAAATTGTCGTGAATTTTACTAGATGCAGCATGGTGTTTACCACTGGACCAACAAAGCTCCGGCCGAGGGCGGCACATTTCAAACGTTGGATTTTAAAAATGATAGCAAGCCAGAGGACTAAGGAAGAAGTGTTTGATCTTAGTGTTACACTGTAATTGAAGTTTAAACTAATGCACTCAACTAAGTTAATAATTTTTATTTACTTTCATTTAAAAAAAATAAAACAGGCTTGTAGTACTGGTTTCTCTTCCTACTATAGCATCTGTTATTATTTGTGGATTTTAATATTCAATTTCAATTCTGGGAGGGGTGGCAAAGAAATCTTGGCCTAGGCCCCCTAGGGTCAGCAAATTGTTAAATCGTTCGTGAATAGATGGACAGAATGCTGCTTTCCAATGTCTCCTGTGAAAGGTAACAGTAGAAATGTCTTCTTCCAAAAGAACTATACAGGAACTGTACAGACGACAATATGTTCTTGCTCAAGAAAGACTTGATTTTATGCTAAAATGTATTACCATATAAAATGTGCATTAATTGGTTTGTTGTTCGTTCGGTAAAAAATCGGTCTTAGAAATAATTCTTGTCTTGTCAGCTTATTATGTTTATATGAGTGAAGTAAGTATTTTTTATTTGCATGAATATATTATTGGTTCAATTACTTTTATTATAATCGTTGTTGTTGTTATGCATGATGAGATGTGAGAATTTTTTTCTTTCAATGAGGTCAGAGATTCCCTGAACAAAGGGATATTTCTAGTTCCCTTAGATTCTTCGGTGAGCTGTGAACATTGGAGAGCTAGAATAGACCTAATTGAAGCCTACAAGATTATTACTGGAAGGGAAGCAGTGCAGTTATAGAGGTTTTTTGAATTTTCACCAAACAAGGCAACTCAGGGCACGAGCATAAACTTTCAGAAGGTGAAAGGAACATTGTGTCTGAAATTCTTCATTGCAACAGTTGTAGACTTGTAATGTAATGTATATCTTTGATAATTTCTCAGTGCTCATAAAAGCCACATCAGGGAGACTGCTTGTACACCAGTGCTCTCCCAAATCAAATCAGCAATAGCCAAGCTCCTTGTTTTTTCTGGTTAAGCTCTGTCAGGTCAAAAAAGCTAAGCTGAACTGTTGTATGAGTGGCCGTATTTAGTGGGTCTTGAGGCCTTTCTGGGATCTCCAGTTGCTGCCATTTTGAAAGTGCATATATAACTTTTATACATTGAAAGGAGCAAATAAAATAATTTGATTGATGGATTGATAGAATGATTGATTGGTTGGTTGGCTGATTGATTGGTTGGTTGGTTGATTGATGGATTGATTGATTGTTTGATTGATAATCTAGGTAGGTCAAACCGAGGAATGGTTTTGACTATAGTAATGTATTAGTGAACACTAGGATTAGAGACCAGAGGAGGATATGATGGGGAGGGGATTGGAGAGGGGCTAATGTATCCTTTCTTGTGGCATTCATAAGATTAGAGGTCAGAAGAGGAAGATTGAAGATGGTGGCTTCTGTATCTCCTCTAACCCCAAGTCTTTTTGCAACAAAGGCCATCATGATCATGCAAAAGTGGAGCCACTCAAAGCGAGGAGTCACTGACTAAAGAGATCAGGCAACGAATAGCACTCGAAAAGCTTCTGCCACCGTTGAATGATCATGAAAAGCAGTAACGCTGTAAATGTCGGGCGGTTCGGGCTATTTTTCAACGGGAAAATATTTCACTAAAAGATAATTTTGAAAAACTAAGGGAAGGCACACGTCTCAATGGTATATTTCTAAATGACGATAGTAGATACACGTAACTGACCGTTACTGACGGACATCGCTTTCAAGTTTCAGTACAAAGGCAGAAGAGACGAGCGCCAAATGAATTATTGACCGCCTCATCTGATTATGTGAAACTGATTCTAGCCTGGATATTAAAAACAAGAAATGCGCACAGTGGGTGATGTAATGTTATTCATGTAAAAAATTCACTTAAGTTAACACGTTATCTCGTTTTTAAAATTCAAAAATTATTGGAAGTTATTCTACTAAGTCAGAACTTGTCTTTGGGTCTTTCAGTTGCTCATTTCGTCTAGCAACTATTCAACATGGTACAAACTTCTGCTCCGGCAGATTGGTTACAATGATTAGAGTCGCACGTTTGCGCATATATTTCAACGCGTTTGTTGAACATTTTCCAGACATGCTTGTAAACGATGAATTTGGGAAATGGTGTTTGGAAAATAGCGTTCGTTTGTTTAAGTAGTTGCAGAATTTTCCCACTGCGGGCTTCCAAAGCCGCATCTACCACTGCTACCTCCATCCAAAATGAACTAGCGTTCATATGATGTGCGTCAAGTTACCATTCGGATTAATGTTCGCGCATCACATTCGAATTGCAAGTGATATCCCCAATAACGTACATGCTTCACATACAAACGCCCTGTTAGGTTAACGAACTATAAGATATTTACATCATATATATGTTAAAGTGCTTCACACAGCTTATTAGCCAACTCAAGTAGACAAGTACTACCTAAAATACTAGGCGTCGAAACGTTCCAACGACTAGTGCCTCTGTGGTTGCACTTCAAATTTACCATTTATTTGCATTGATTTTCACAGCATGGGACATACAACAAGATTTCCAACCTACATGACAAAACTCGTCCTTGATAGATCTTAGGGCAATTCACACAGCGTATTAGCCAGTTCAATTGCGCTCCAAAAACACTTAGCGATAAAACGTTAGAATGACTAGTGCCTCTGTGATTGCTCTTCAAAGTTACCTTATAATTGCATTGACTTTCACAGCATGGGACATACAACAAGATTTCAAGATTTCCAACCTACATGACAAAACTCGTCTTAAAGTGCTGTGATATGCCAAACAAATTTCTGTTGATAGCAACGGCCTCTGTGGTTTTAAGCTGTCGTTAAACCATGGACCCATCCATCCATGTACTTTATGATATTTCTCACTTTAAGTTATTTATTATTTTCATAGAAATGCATTTGACTTGTGTTTATTTTTTCGTGTCAGAAAATGTCTGGCTTTCTTCAAGAACTCGTGCCTTACAAGGACGAGTTTCAGGCAGTCATCATGGCTGCCGGTCGCGGTTCAAGGATGACCGATCTAACCGGTCGAACACCAAAGGCCCTTCTCCCTATTGGAAATAAACCGATGGTCTGGTATTCAGTCGACATGTTGGAAAGGGCAGGATTCACAAGTAAATAATATTTCTTCAGTTATAGTCTGTTGTTTATATGTATGTATGTATGTATGTATGTTTATATGTATATGTGTAGTACTGTTTATTATTGTTGTTGTGTTGCAGTTGTTGTTGCAGGTGTTTTTTCTGGTTGCAGTTGTTCTTGTTGCAAAACATGTTTGATTTTTACACATTCAAGTCTGTAAATAAATGTGAATGTGGGCTGCAGTAATTGCAATTGTATGAGCTGATTTATATATCACCTCCTGAATAAATTACATTTTGAAATTGAAATTTCTTGATATTTGATATCTCCCTTCTTCCAACATCTTTTGCTCAGAAGTGCACACGCCTCGATGGCACAATTGCAATTGTACTGCAGAGCAATTGTGAGCGAAGGACTTGCTCAAGGTCCCTACATAGTGACTTACTGACGCCCATTGAGAGCGCTGCTGATTCAAGCGGCGCTATATAAATACTTGATTGCATTATGGCCGTGATGATTTTATTGTCTTTGGTTGAAATATAATCTTTTTGATGACAGGTGCGTTTATCATCGTCACGAAATCCGCTCTGCAGAATGTGAAGAAGACGTTGGAGGAAATCTATCCGGTTACAATTCGTCTCGACTACGTTACCATCTCCGACAACGAGGAATCTGGAACGGCCGATTCTCTGCGACTCATCAAAGACAGGATGAAGGTGAGAGTAATTCTAAGTTCCTCACTTTTAGTGTTTTGACTCAGAAGATAGATTAATTTAGCAGCTGCAGAGAATTATTGATGCTGTAAAAACTTACCGTTGAATCCTTAGATGAGGTTCAGTTGAGACCACACATCTTTTCCCTGTGTTCCTGCAGACAATGATATAACGCCGTGGCCTAAAGAAACGTTCGCGTACCTCACTGGGAAGGAGAACTGCTAGCTCCAGAATGCTCTGCTACTATTTATGGTTTATAGGAGCCTTGGGGATTTTTTATCACCTAAAGGGGGGAAATTATTGCAACAGTAAGAAAATAATAATTATCATGAATAATTATCTATTCCATCGACTCATCGTTGTGGGAATGCCTTCTGCTTCTCTGGAACATTCTCACTTCTTTCTGAGCTCTACTCAGATGATGCTTAACATAAATAATTGCAAAATTAATAATAATTAGCATGAATATATTAATGATAATAATAATGATGATAAAAATAATATAACAAAATAATCATAGACTTAAAATAATAATAAAAATTAAAATAATTAAATATTAATGGCAATAATTATTATGATAGGAAGAGTACATTTTTACACAATAACAATATTGATAAAAGCAAGAAAAAATATAACAATAGCATTGATAATGGAAATAATAATAGAAACGGTAATGGAAATAATAATAGAAATGGTGATGGAAATAATAATAGAATTGGTAATGGAAATAATAATAGAATTAGTAATGGAAATAATAATAGAATTGGTAATGGAAATAATAATTCACATGATAATAATTCTGATAATAATAGCGATAATAGGAATAATGATAATGTTTCCCCAATAATATGTGTATTACTTCTTCAGACTGACTTACTTGTCGTTAGCTGCGACTTGGTGTCTGATGTCTGTCTCCAACATTTGGCCGATGTCCACCGGACAAAAGACGCTGACCTCACGATGCTTCTGACGCGAATGCCAGACGTCAGCCAAGTCCCAGTTCCATGCGCAAAGGTCCATCGCAAGCTCGGTCAGATCGGAGTTTCTTCGTTCAAGCATTTAGGAAATACAATAACATTGCTTGTGATCATTATCATATATATGTGACATCACTGATCGAAATCAATCATATGTCGTGTTATGAGTTATTGAATAAAACACAAAAAAACGCCTCTGAGTAGATACCTTGAAGGGTCGCTATTTCAAATTGACATTGATTGATTGATTGATTGATTGACAAAGTTGTCATTCAAATGCATTTGCTGTTTTTATTGTGATATGTTTAGATTAAGTGCTTCAAAAATACCTTTAAGCATTTGTTACTGGTATTAAATAAGAAGTTACGTTTTTTTATGATAAAGGCAATGTTTGCAAAGGTATTGGTTTAGCTTTGCATAATTTAATGGTACAAAATGATACTAAGTAAGTAAGTACTGCATGTGCATCACTTTGGCTAGGAATGTAAAAAGGCAATAATTCGGATGTCATTTTGAAGCCGATAGTATCCGATAATATTTCAACTGAAATATAATAATCTATTTATGAAAATATGATGATCTAATACGATGACCTAATTTCGATCATAGACTGAAAACATTCTATGATGCAACAATGTCAAAGAATATTTAAAAAGTAGCAATGTTCAACACACGGTATATCAAGGAATATATTACAAAGGGCTAAGGATTTTATATCTTGTTAAACGGTTGTAGTACGTAATGGGTTGTTGCTTTTGTTGTCAGAGAGAGACTTCATTGGCATTGTTCCTGACACTGACAAGGTTGTCTTCATGAAAGCCGAGTCAGACTGTGCTGACACCATCAGCGTCGGTCGAAATGTCTGTCGAAGGCAAGTTGATTCATCTCTCGATATTTCTGCATGTATTTTATCATATTTACTGATTTCTATAGCTCTTCTCCCTGTACAACCTAATCAAAGGCGCTCACAGTGCGAATAGCCTTAAAAGCGGGAAAGAGGAGTCTTTAGAATAGGAGCCGATTAGATAGCTTATGAGCATGTTAGTAGAAAGTAATGTATAGAGTAAAGTTAGTATAGTGGGTAAGTAAGTGTGGAGAAACAGGTAAGTAAGCAAGTGGGTAAATGAGTGAGCATATAAGAGAGTTGAGTAGACAAGCAAATATGACGAAGTGAGTAAGTAAATTAATCATATAGTGAGTGAGTAGTCTTTGTTTTCTTGCATGCTTCTTAATGATTAATGTGTCTGCCTTGTTTCTCTCTGTTTTCTAATGTCAGTGTCCCTTTACATGTCTTGTCTGTCTCTCTGATCCTCTCTGTGTTAGTCTGTCTGTTTCCTTCTCTCTGTCAAATATGGTTATGCTGTTTTAATGGTTGTTCTCTGTTGCTTCTCCTCACTCTTAACTTCTTGTTCATTGCTGTTTTGTCAGGAATCCACATTTTGTAATCAACTCTTGGCTGATGGATGCCCACTTGTACTTGATGAAGAGATCCGTGCTCGATGTTCTTGTTGAAGAGAGGTCAGTCGTTGAGATCTAATTCTATTCTAGTCTCCAATCTGACAATCTAACCTGATCTCCATAAATCTAATCTAATGTTGTAATATTCCAATGATTTGTCTCATTTTTGTTTGGTCATCTAATAATCTTATTTAAATTTTGTCTTGTTGAAATCAGCATTTTTTACTCAAATATTCATTTGTTGACCAGTTGAATTCTGCAGTTTCAAATTACTCTTTATTTTGTCGTCCCACAGCTTTCACTCACCGTGCAGTGAGTATCCCTCTAGCGGGACTTTGGTCCCTCAGGAGGTAATCTCCTCTATTGTTCTTTGTCAAAATCCCCTTGTGGTACTTGCAGTTTAACAACACTGTGTGATGATAAAGATCATCAGCGTCGCCCTCCTTCTTTACCTAGGCTTAGGACTGGCACTGCGTGAGTGCTAGAAGTGGCAGAGTTATCCCTATTGTATATTACATTATGATTCTATTTATTACTTTTTTGGCTTAGTGCAATAAAAACTTGATTAATTGATTGCTTGGTTGATAAATGAAATACTCAAAATAAATCTGATAAAATGCTACTTTAAACTACGTGCATTACTTCACATGATCGTTTGTGTGATGTCTGAATTGCAGATCGATCAACATGATCAAGGCTGAACTTATTCCGAAGTTACTCAAGAAGAGACTTTTGCCAAACACAGTCGACCCAGAGGATGGTAGTAATTGACAGATATACTTTGTGATGTTTTCTTTTATTGTGAAAAATGTACTACTTGATTGCGAAAAAATTTGTTGATCAACGAGTGAATAAATTTGTCCAGCAGTCAGTAAAAAAAATTTATGCCTTTCAGCAACTACTTTTATCGATTGATCGATGAATGAATGAATGTGCTAATCAGTTTGTGAATAAGTTTTATGATTGATTGATGAATTAATCAATGATCAATGAATAAATGACTTTATCAATCAGTGAATAGATTTGTTGATGAATGAATTTATTTTGAATGAATGAATGAATTTATTTATCAATGAATTTAGTGATGAAAGAATGAATTTATTTTGAACGAATGGATGACTTTATTGAGCAATCAATGAATTTATTGATCATTTGAGATCCTTACTGTAGCTTTGATTTGATGTAGATTTCGATCTGAAATACCAGATCGAGAGCGTTCCACTCGCCAACCACCCTCCGAATAGTGCTGAAAAGGTCTTTGCCAAATGTTACGCACACATTTTGAATGAAGGTCTGTGCATCAGGGCAAACACCTTGGTCACCTACTGTGAAGCAAATCGACAGGTAATCTAATCCATAATGGAATGATCTAATCAAATCTCTTTCTAACCAATCCTAGTAATTGTGATCGAACGATAGGTTAAACCAGAAGATGTTGATATGATCGCTGTGAATACAGAGTCTGATCCTGTTAGTAACTAATTCTAATCTAATTTCTCACTACTCATAAGACTGTTCTGTTCGGCCGAGGTTGAGCTGTGAGCGCTTCTGAGTAGACAGACTTGAAGGGGTGCTATATGAAATTACTGTAATAATAATAATAATCCTATTATCTAATGGTAACAGGATCTAATCATATGATCCTATGCTTATCTAAGCCCAATCTTATCGATCCTAGTGTTATCTAATGTTGTCTCATCTATCATAAGATATCATCTAATGTTGATCTCGTCCTGATATGATATGTACCTAATCTAATCCTCATAATATGATCTGATGATAATCTGAATCTTTATAGATGTAATCGTGTCTGTCAGTTCATTCATTGTCAGTTTTAACATTATACAAGAGTGCACTAAGAGTGCACTGGGAATCCGGATCAGTTTATCGTTAAATTGTCCGCCTTTATCAATTTAATGAAATTCGAAGTGTTATGTCTTATAGAACCTAGAATAAAGAGATTCAAGTGTAATTATGTAATATCATTTATATAGGGCCTCGTATGTCTCAACAAAGCACTTGATAGCTACGTTTACTCATGGCCTCCTTCTCCATCGGCTTCTCGCTCTTTAAAGGCATTTCTTTCCCCCGGGTTTTTGGGCTGAGAGCGCCTCTGAATAGTTATTCTGTGAGAGGTGCTATATAAATCCAAAATACGATAATTGATCTGTATCGTTGATTGATATTTGGTTGTTAGATGGTTGCACTAAATGAATGTGTTATAACACTTAAACGAACTGAAACAGGTGAGTCTCAATTTGAGTCCACAACAAACTAATCTAACGATTGCAACTTCGAGTAAGACTGTTTCTGGCATCTTTTTGAGATTTTGTGTTTGTCAACTTCTACAGGTTGCAAAGAAAATAGCGGCTGAGAATGCAGCCAAAGCCGTCTCAAAACCCGGACAACAGGTATATGGTGTTTGACGTTACACTTCTTTGGTGCTGGGACAATTCGTATAATGACAATTAAGCAAGAAATATTTTCATAAGTCTAGCTTCTATTTAAGCAAGCACTTTTTCAATCCAGCATCTCTTTGAGCAGCAATTATTTGTCATCAACTTCTATTTAGCAAGATTTCTTTTATCAGTCCAACTTCGATTTAATCAGCAATTATGTTTATCGGAGCTAGGGTTATATAGTCGAAGAATTTTTCATGAATTGAGCTTCTGCTTAGGCAAGAATTAATGTTCATTAATACAACTTCTACTCAAGCAAGAGTATATTTTATCTGTCCAACTTCTATTTTGTCAAGAATTATATTCATTAATCCAAATTCTTTTTGAGCAAAAGTTATTGAGTCTTAAAATTTTTTCATGAATCTAGCTTCTGCTACTTAAGCAAAAATATTTTATCAATCCAACTTGTATTTAGGTAACAATGATTTTCATCTATCCAATTATCACATTGTCCAGTCACCCTCTTCTAGTGTTAGTCTCAGCCTAACAGATATCTTGAGGTCTCTTTTGCCCAACTGCCTCTAAGTAGACTCAACTGTAACACTGACTGTGTAGGTCAGGAGGTGCAAAAGGACTGGCAAACCATTTGCATAATGTTAAGGCTTAGAAAGATGCTAATTTATTTATACTATTTATTAATATTTTTATTGTTGTTGTTTTATTATTATTTTTTGAACAAGTTATTACATGAGTCGAATTTAACTGTTGTCAGACATGCAAGGCGCCCATTACGTTATGCACCAAATTTAGTCAATGCTGCTAGCGAAAGAAGGCATTGTCAACCTTAAAGGGGATACGGGTTGGCTATTAAAGAATTGGCGGATTGGTTAATTTTTTAATTCACTCTGTTGTGTTTAAGGTCAGTGCTGACAGCCTCATTGGTGAGAGCGTAACAACGGGTGAGAAGGCTGTCATCAAGTCATCAGTTATTGGTGACCACTGTAACATCAAGGAACACGTTAAGATAACAAACAGCGTCGTCATGGACCATGTCACGATTGACAGCGGGTCAGCATCTATAAGATTGAAATTCTTAGAACTATGTTAAGATATTTATCATACGAAGTAGAAGTCGTTGGATTAGTGTGTTGTGGGGCTGAATTTAAGACTCTGCTGGTTTCAACTTGCTTATTGATATAAAGCTTTATTGAACTCTACTTTCGGCCGAGTATTGTAGTACACGGCATAACTGTTGCTAAGAATTGGAATTCTAGGTAATTTCTGTTGTGAAAATGATATTTGTGCGAACTGTCAAACTAAAAATCAAGGAAATGAGACTTAAATGAGATTTATTTAAATATTTGAGGTAGATTTGAACCTGCAACCCTTTGGTTACAAGGCACAGAGCATATCGCTACATCGACATTTCTCATTGAATTTTGTGTCACTGTTGAGTGTTGCTGTTGTTTTTGTTAGGGCTGTGTTGAGCAGCTGTGTGATTGGAGCAAATGCACAGATCTCAGAGAAGGTGGAACTCAAGGACTGCATCGTTGGGTCGGGACAAACCGTTGCCACAGGTAGGCGCTCTCTTTGCAATTGTTACGCAGTTGTTATTACTTTATTACAGTCACTTTGTTACAACTACAATTTAATATGTGATTACAATAGCAATTACAGAAGTAAATTTACTTGATTTACAAACACAACTCACAGACACCCCCAGCCCCTCTTACACTCTCTTTGCAATTACGTTGTCGTAATTACTTGATTTCAGTCACTTTATTACAATTACGTCATTGAAATTGCTATTTACGAACACTACTCCTGTATGATAGTCAGTTTCTGTTAGATTCTAATTAAAAATGTCATACCCAATAGCAAAAATTATGCCAATCAAGACTTTATGTTCCTAACAAGCAATATGTCCAAAAGATGCGGTGGAAAAATTTTCATCTGGAGGCCGAGGCTTTCACACCATGTAAACCTTGGAGCAATTGTTCCATCCATTATTGAAGTTGCATGACTAAAATGCAGGTGACTCTCGTGCATGCAACGGACTTGGAGTTTCATTTGAACTCTTTGTGCAGTCATTATTTTGCCATTCTCAACAAAATAATTTCTGTTTTGTCTTGAAATTGCAGGTAAATATGCAAACGAAGTTCTCATGGGCGCCAACCAGATGATGGAGATATAAATCGACGCGCAAGGAGATCGAGTCAAACCACATTAGGATCTACAGTTTCCAGATTTTTATAGTTCCCCTACGACGATTGACTAATCACGAGTCGCTTGGTGGAGAGACCTCTTGCGTTTGGTGGACGAACTGCTTTGTTTTCATAGGGAATTATCAACTGATGACTTCTGTGTGTGATTGGTTGTTTTCTGGCTCAGACTTCCACAGTCTTGCTGTGGTCGGCCGATCCTCCTGGAATGATTTGCCTAAGAATCTGCGACAGGAACAACTTGGCCTTTCTTTGCTGCTCTTCTAGAGCTTGAAGAGCTTTCTGCGACGTCGTGTTGTGTTGTGAGCGTCTCAGATTCTCTCGTTAAACTGGCGCTAGAAAATTTTATTCAACTATGGTTCTGATGGGGTTGGCATGCTAACCAATCTGATGCTTTTATGAGTTGTAACTTCTTGTCTTTCCAGCTCCTACTTTTTGACTGTGTTTTGATGAAACCTGAGAGTTAGTGAAATCAGGTTTTCGTTGATCTCTGAAACTAATTGGATTCCATACAATGAGGCATAAGACCCACTTTCTTAATATTGCTTACCTTAGATTGTTAAGCACCTTTGCAACGGTATGTGCTGTGTTGAATTTATACTAGGGTTGTACCGAATATTCGCTGTGTATGAGCTTGTGGGCCAAATAGCTATTTGGTATTCAGCCGAATAGTAGCGGTCGTACCGAATACGAATAGTGGTCACGTAACATCTGTTTCTGCACAAGCAGCGGCTGGTTTATTGAAAGTAACTCTGTACTGCCTGGATCACAGTAAGGACCATCTAATTTCTAAGTTTAGCTAAATTAGTTCCATTCCTAGTTTGTGCAGAAGAACTGGCAGAAGAATGCAAATAATTACATGTTAACTGTTTACTTTAAGTTTGTGTATTAAATTTACTAAACTGAAACTTTTGGCCTACATTTGAAATTTTTCAATTGACTTATTTTGTACACTATTTGTATTCATATTCAGGTGAATAGTTGGTCCAATTATTCGGATTCAGCCAAATAGTGAAAATCACCTATTCTCTACAGCCCTAATTGATACATCATCGATGTATAAATTTTTTTATAGTCTTTTCATTGCTTAGTTCCAGGCACTGAGGAGTGTTAAGTGACACTGGTGTGAAGAGCAGTAGATAGCAGGGTCGATTCCCCATATAAGGTTGACTACTGGTTATTCTATTGCGAGGCAGTTATATTGGTTACATTAGATCTATAACGTGATGATGCCTTGCATGGCTGCCAAACAGTTAAATTCGACTCCTGTCATAAATTGTCATCTGTTTGTATTATACTTGTGAACACATGTTTCTCAATTTAAAATTGATATACAAAGATTATTATTATGTGTCTAGTCAACCAACAGGCACAAGACCACATTCATTGTTGTCAAACATTTGTGTGTGTACCTAATTCAAAAACATTAAATGTCTGGTTATGGGCTGCAGTGTCTAGTTATTCCTAGAAAGTTGGTTACTCTAATGGCTGCCTTTTCCAGATATTAATTTAGATTGTAGATGATTTTTTTCTGAAAGGTTGGTTGTGAGCATGATCTTACACTGTCACAGTTGTGTTGGAACCTTGAGCAAGTCCTTTTTGCATAGTTTCATCTATGTTATTCTTCTGTGAGGTTGTGTGTGCTCGTCTGAACTTTTGAAGGTGGACATTAGCAAATGCTACCATTTTGTTGTTAAGATGTTATTTTAAAATTGATGCTGTCCTAAAATTGTGTTACATCAAAATTTAGTGTGGCTTCAAACAGGTGTTTTTATCCCCATTCCTTATGTCATTAAAACAGCTTCCCTCCCATATCTCCTCTTTGTAAACTCCCTCTAATTGAAAAGCGATCTTGCAATGAAATCTCCCTTCCCCTCATTTCTTAGATGGAATATTTGCACCAATGTGTGCATGGCAGATGGAAAATTTCCACTTAATCTTTTTGACAATTAACAGATACTGATCATTTTGCACGAGTTGGGTTATTTTTGATTTCATGTGAAACTGTAAGAAATAAATTAATCTGGTTATTAAAAGTTTATTGTTTAAGGCCTAGCCTACAGGAGTATGATGAACTTTTATTCTGGCGGCTGTGCACATACTGTCATACTGCATCTATTATTAAAACTGTATTTTTAATTGTCTGTCTTATATTTTAGATGAGATTAGCTCCCCGCGTAACTTTAATGTGTTTCTAAATGACGTACGTTTGATAGAGACATCACCCTGTGATTGCTACTCCGATGACGTCATCTCTGAAGCCATTGTTGCTTGTCTTGGAAACGATTTGATGTTCATTTGGAAAGTCGATTTGCTGTAGACGACACGCTTATCGACAAATTAATCGAACATATTCAATGAAAAGAATAGAATTTCGACGAGCGAGCGATGCATTTCGAAGACAAATCGACGAACAATCGAAGGATCGAAACGAAATGTCATTTTCGAACAGAAAATCATCGAAGATGTCTATCAGAAAATCGGAAATTGAAAGAATACGCATGAGAACTGTCCGTAGATGTAGGCATAGGCTAATCGACAAACAGACGCATAATGATCCACACAAAACTATCATTGTTATGATCTGTAACAGAAAGTCGTCTATCGAAACAAATATTTCCGTCTTGAACAGGAAAATCGTCATAAGTTTCAGCAGACCCAACTACAATCTAGCGAAACTTATTCTATTGCCTAATTTGCCTGTGCGGGTGTAAACTTTGCCTCCGTTCTAAACGAATGCAATACATATGACTCCAATAATTATGGCAACATCAGCAGAACGTTTAGCGACGAAAGAGCAGAAAGAAAAGAAAAAGTTGCTATAATTGATAGAGAAAGAGCTTGAATTGTTGCTTCAACGTATACATCGGTCGTTAATTCGACGGAGTCAAGAAACACTGCTGCCCTTCTGCAAGAAAACAACGACGTCGCCATTATCTTCTTGGATTTTCTCGCGCGTGTAATACCATTTCTGCCCTCGCTGAGATGCTTTCAACCTTTGACATTGAAGACCACATGCGCAATTAGCCGATCAGACGTCTCATTGGACGACATCGCGTCACCTAAGATGCAGCATGAATTATTGTCAGCGTTGCTCTGAGATCGGACGCCAGGGTCCTACAGTACACCCAGGTGGGTTTTGCCTGTAGGCCTACATGAACTAGCTGCTGTGTGATGGCGCGCATCAGACTTAATATAGCGCCTTTTGTCGGATGCCTCAGAATGGCGCGGCATTTAACCTACGCGTATACCTATCCAACTCATCTAGATATTTACTGGCGTTTTCAGCTCTTTGATAATGTTTTCTGAATGAAGCTATCTGCAACAGCACGCATGCACAACAGAAGACTTCTCCAAGAAAAAGATCCTGGTCATAAAATGTAATGCGCGGTACCCACATATCTCCAATAACAGTTGAACTCGGCGATCGAAGCCCTGATTGAGCATAAAACTTCCTGATGTTATTGATGTATGCAGTGTGGTTCCGACCAATTTAGCCTACCACAGAATGAGACTTGTATTTGATTCCACCCTTGCATGATATAGGCCTACTATTATTGGTCTAATATGAAAGGGATATGAAGCCTACGAAAACTGGGTCATTGATCGAGATTAAGGCCTATGCGTATGACTACATGTACAATTTGTACATCCGGGACTTTTGCAGGTTAAATCGGCAGTCGCGTTTTGTAAAATATGTTCCAAAAAGATTTTTGACTGGAGTAACATAAATTTATATGAACTTTCCGCCGATTATACGTTCAACGTTATCTTGCTGGATACGCCTACCCGGATGTCGCTATATTATTTCAGCCACAAACATCGCCCGCAATGTCTCAGAAAAGACGATCGATCGCTGATTGGCTGACACGTTGCGGCTTCATATCCTTTCCATATTAGTTCCAGAGGCTATATTTATCTCTATTATAATTTCTTTGTTTTGCTCTGTTTCCATAGGTGTCTGGTTCCTGTGGCTTAGTTTATCGGCGTCGAGGTTTCAACGTAAGGGGAGATTGGGTGGATTTGGTTGATGGTTACGGCTGAACTGTGGCTCTGTTTCGTTTTGTCTCTGTGGGTTGTTTGTAAATAAGCTGCCCCGTGGTCTACGGCATAGACAACCGTACGTAGCTCATGGGGCTTGCTTGTTCGTTTCTGTATATGTTTGTTAATTTCCTCTTCACCTGCTGAGCCCCTGGAGTGGCTTAAACTCCCATAAGGTGGTGGTCCCGAAAATATGTATGTACGCAAATATAATTGCCTAATTTTGATGTCCACAATACGGAATATGAAAATCAGAACTGTAAACCCAATCACAGACTACATTCCTGCTTAATCAATTTTATGTAGCATTAAAACTGTTTAAAATGCAAATGGTGTTAGTTTTATTTATTCATAAGAGTTAACAAATTTAAGCTGTTAAATATGATGCTTAACAAAAATAAATAGCCTGTATTAAAATCAATGTTTTATAGATGTCTTTAACTATTTAACCTTTGCAATGGGAGGGGGTAGAGCTCAGATGTGCGTACGCATAGGGAGAGGTCCACGAAATGTACGCGGTGCAACAGAGGGGATGGGGGTCTGAAATCCGATTTTTTTGCGTACGTAATATATGGATGGCCCTAATCAGAATTAATTCAACTACTTCGTTCAACCGACTCCTCTTCCGCCTATATACTGTCACCTCGATCAGCTCTGACGTCGTCTCATCACTATATTTGTCAAATCCTTTCACAGACGTATACATGTATATTTCTTCCGTCTCTGTATAACAAACTGCCGACATAATTGAAGTCAATTAACGAGGGTGCGTCAATTCGATCGGAGGGCTCCATACATATGCCATGTGACGTACAGATAGAATGCGGTTGATAGATCTGCACAGACAGAGATACAGACAGCGATACAGACAGAGATAGGCAGACAGAATTATGGAATGGAAAGCAGAATTGATACATCATACAAGGTGGGTTGCTCTTAGAATGAGAGAGAGAGAGAGAGACCGTGGATTCGTAGGCCTACGTCATTGCCACTGCAGTAGGCCGGTCTAGGCCTATACGTTAGGCCTGTTGACACTTCGATGACTGCATGAAATGTTTGTTTCTTATCTCTGGTTTACAAATGGCTCTTAAGTTTTGTTGTTCTTCACTCCAGATCTACGTATATCCTTCTGACGTGACGCAGAGCTCGCGACTACCCAGCTGGTATTGTACGCCAATGGACCTATACGTGTCATGCGCGTTTGT
Organism: Bimastos eiseni; assembly: GCA_959347315.1. Classification (NCBI taxonomy): domain Eukaryota; kingdom Metazoa; phylum Annelida; class Clitellata; order Crassiclitellata; family Lumbricidae; genus Bimastos; species Bimastos eiseni. Next base: position 312,407 of record OY365807.1, on the reverse strand, counting down.
TTAACTGTAGTTTCTAAGTTAACGACTCAAGTTCGGTCAAACGGCAGGCTTAGGCTATGAGCAGGCCTACATCATACTCACATGTAGCCTACGTGCATGCTCCATCAAGGTCTTAATATGTCGTTGTCCCAGCTCAATGAACGAGAAATGGTCAATAATTGTGTATTTATTTCCCGTGTGGCGCAGTCAGACTCGGTAGCCTACTGTTGGTCACTAAACATTAAGCTTATTGCAGTCTTTATTTCATACACGTCAGTGTTGGATTTAGACAGAAGCCATAGGGATCCTATGCACTGGTATTAATCTTAGGGAAGTTAGGGCCCACAATAATTAATGCAGCGCGCATAGAAAGGAACACAGTAGAAATTCATTTTTGTTACGTTGGAATTAGGACACCAGGTTATTATTCCTTAGGAAAACAATTTGCGCAATTTAATTATAATGTGCAGTTGAACCTATAGTTGCAGCTATTTTTTAATAGGAGGCTTATTTTAATTAACAATCTCGATCGGGGATAGACCTACCTTTGGCCGGGGTCCTTATATACGAACGTGCATTGATGGTATGTCCGGCCTTGTTGACAGTTACAGCGCCAGCATTACGTACACTGGTCGTTTTGCTGACGATAAATTCCCGATCAGATTAGTGCCTGACAGTTACAATTAACATTTAGCTCCAGCCTCCAACAGCCGTGTGGAAGGGGTTGAAAAAAGCAATCTTTCCAAGAGACGGCGATCTCTAAATGCCACCCCAAGTACTAGGCCTACATTGCGGTAAAACTTTTGAGTTATACCGTGAGATGGAGCTGATCATAAGGCCGATATGAATTAGCCTACAATGCTGCTGGCGTTCATACGCAGTTATACGGTAAGCCATAACGCCTTTTGCTTGCACATTTTGCCAACTGCAGAAGCTCTTAAAAGCTACATTTTTAGTGCAAGCACAGTGGATTTGCATCGGTAATTATACAAAGACGTCCAACTACGTATGGCCATTAATTGTAATCTTTAGTTATCTGTCACAGGCCAACGGCAATTAAAATATTAATTAAGGCAAGAGCCAGACGATATATTTATATATGAACACTATAATGGGCGTTCGCGGTCGACATTTTCCCGGAAGCGTGGCGTGTGAACTTTAGACTGTTTAGTCAGCGCTGCTGGTCGGGACTTGTGCGCTGCTTAGTGTTGTTTACAGGTGCAAAAGTTGAGATTTGTGGTCAGTTCTTTGTGCGATTTCTATTTACTTAATTTGTTTTTGGGTCTTTTTGCGCTTGTTTTGCCGATGTGCACAAATGGGCGATAATGAAGTTATTAGCGATTGGAAGTTATATTCTGGTGAAAAGGAGTCGAGGCCGATGGAAATTTCTAGAGTGGTCATAAATAATTTTTCGGTTGGCGACGTTCTCTGACAGTTTTAGTGCTCTGTGAACGTAAGGAATTTTGGGTGTGCAGAGGAGGTCTTAAAAGTGAAGTTTTTGTGGTTAGTTTGTACCTTTTCATGGCGCCCATTTTTTTACTTCCTCGTACTATGTACGTTCTAAATTTGAGTTCTTCAGTTTCTTTGACGTGGTGCATGATTTCCGGGTGTCGATAATTTTTGCTGTTTGTATCTCTTTGTCAGTAGCAATGATTTTGCTATGGTGATAAAAGAAACTATGCCTTATAGATAGTTCAAAGGAGCCATATTTATGTGCATTGTTGGGCAGTAGACCAACAGTAAGTAAGTAGGTATTCATCGACTCTAACTCACAGCGGCAGACGAAATTTTCAGTTACTAGTGTGATTGTGTACAATCAAATTAAATTTTGCCTGGGTTAAATCTCTATATTTTGGGCTTTTATCTCACATACCAAAAATTCTTTTATTGGCCCCACTATATGAAACCTACTTCCTCTTAAGACTCGCTCATTACTTCAAAGCTGAGAGTATAAAAAAATGTGGAGGAAGCACAGGGGAGCCACAGACTCAGTTCAATCAATCAAGCAATGTTGTTGTTGCCAACCATGAAGTAATTACAAGTACATTCATGTTATTCAAAACCATGGGGCTTGGTAACAATAGGGAGACCCAAGGAGCAATTGGCCTCGCATTACGGGAACCTCTGGGGAGGTCACTGGCCCTTCAAGCCTCGCCCTGTAGAGCCGCCAATGCTGCATTCTTTCATCAATTGTTTAAAGAAGCTTTGTTTTCTCGTTGTCTCTTGAACTGGTTGTTTTGTCACTTTAAGTGGCAGTATATAGATTTCCAGATACAATACAATGCCTGCTGTTGTTGCCTTGCAGCACTGTCGGACCAGTTTGAATTTTCAGTTGCTGTCGGACCTGTTTGAACGATGGCGCAACATGGCGATGAAGATCTCACTCCGGACGAGACTCCTGGCTACCAGGCACCAGCTAAGAAAACGGTTGACGAGATTCTGAAGACGGACGCAGAAGACGAGAGCCTGGCCTTGTACAAGAAGGCGCTTCTAGGAACGGTTGGAGCTGTCTGTAAGTAAGAACCTCTTGCTTGCAATTAACGGTAAGGTATAGGGATGAAATGAGAACTCGGCTTGGATGCTCGATTCAGCCAAGTATTGTCCGAGTATTGTGGTAATTTACGTTGCTGTCTAAGGATAAACTGAAAGCTTTTCTGATCTCAAACTATTCTTGTGTAGCAAAGTAAGTATTTGGTCATTATAATATGCATTTCCTCATTCAAAGCTCTCTTTATAATTTATATTTATTGTTATTATTATTATATTGTAAGCATTTGTTGTTGTCATGACTTAAGTTATAATTAAAGTGTAAATATACACATATGAGCCTTAACTTAAGAAGGAAGAGCCAATGTTAGCATAACCTGTTTAGCTTTTCTTGGCTACTATAATACTTATACTGTGCAACTATAGGCAATCAACAATACAATTCTTGGACTCGGACAAACGATGGGCTGTGTATTACTAATAGTTGACTCACGAAAAAAAACCGGAATGAGCAAAGGCTCTTACTAGTCATACTTAACTTGTTACTATTTTGTAGTGTAAACTGAGGCACAACCAAAATATTTGTAAGGTTTGTGCAAAGTGCCAAACTAATTGATTCATTAGAATGATATTTTTATTTATTTGATACTTGAACTCAGTACTACCCACTCGTAATAGTAATGTACTTGGCTGACGCTTGGTTTATGCCTGTTAAGGTGTAATTCTTTTTGTGGCGGATTGGTTAGCGCGGTCGGTCTGTGACACAGAGAGTACAGTTCGATCATTGAGTAAGTCCTTTGCACACAATTGCTCTGCAATATAAATGTGATTGTGCCACAGCGGGTGTGTATACACTAATGAGCTTTGGGAAACTTAGGAAGGACGATTTCAAAGGCAGTTGTGTTGTATAGTCATTAGTTATATTTCCATGTGACCTTGCACATGTTGCAAATTTAGTATATAAATAAATAATAGTCTCATTCACCTACACAACTACTAAACAGAATCGTTCCTTCTCAGTGGTTGGTCCCTTGGTCTGAAACACGCTCTCGTTGGCATGGCGTTTGTCCCCCAGGGTCCACTCTTGACACTTGTTATACTTGTCTTAGACTGTTCTTTTCTGCCTTGCTGGGGTCGGGAGTGGTCATCATTAATTGCCTTGAAGGTGCGCTGCTGTATAAATCTTTTTTGTAAATGAATGAATTGATTTTTTGCTGGAGTAGTTTTGATTTGATTAACGTTGACTGTCTTTCTTTTTAGTTCCGAGTGATCCAAGGCATGTGATTGTGCAGAAGTTGGCGCTGATCGTTGATAAGCGACCTGACATCGAACTTGACCTGACCAACTTAGGTATTGCGTTCATAATACTTGCAAATAACAGGTGGGAATTCTATGCAATGTTATGTGAAGTAAGACAAGAGAGGCCAGCATATTGTGGGTCCATCTACGTGAAATGATTTTCCTCCATCTCTAATGACTAAACTGATAAGTTCCTTCTCTCCATTGGTTTCTCACTCTTTTAAAGCATTTCTTTTTCATCCGGGGTTTCCGCGCTGAGAGCGCCTCTGAATAGTTATTCTGTGAGATGTGCTATATAAATCTAAAGATACGATATTGATAACTACATTGTGGAAGTCAGTACATGAGATGCGTTTCCTGTGACGCTTCTGTTTTTGTTTTGTCTGTGCACAGACGATCCAAAGAAGAAGACGTTGGTTCTGAAGGAAGGATGTTCTTACAAGGTGAAGATCTACTTCTATGTTCAGAGGGAAATCGTTCAGGGATTGAAATATGTCCAACAGACGTACAGGGCAGGCATTCGAGGTGAGCAGATGATTACCACCACATGATTGATAAATCATGATGATTAATAAATTACTATGATTGATAAATTGCTATGATTAATAAATTACTATGATTGATAAATTGCTATGATTAATAAATTGCTACTACATGATTGATAAATTACTTTTGATAAATTGCTATGATTAATAAATTAATATGATTAATAGATTGTTATGATTTAATGAATTACGATGATATTGCTACTACATGATTGATAAATTACTGTGATCGATAAACTAGTCATGATTAATAAATTACTCATGATTAAAGAGTTACTATGATTAATGAATTTCTATGATCAATGAATTACTCTAGGACAATGTGTACCATTATTATTATTATTATTATTTACTATTATTCTCATTATTACAATTATTATTATTGTTATTATAATTATTAATCTTTGTTTTTCTGATTCATTTCCAGTTGATAAGACGACCCTGATGGTCGGTAGCTATGCCCCAAAGACTGAGCTTCAATTCTGTACGACGAAAGAGGAGGAGGCGCCGTCTGGGATGATGGCACGTGGAACATACAATATGAAAAGCCTCTTCACAGATGACGACAAGAACGAACATCTCAAATGGGAATGGAAGCTGGAAATCAAAAAGGACTGGGATTAGGGACATGCTGCTTAAGGTTTACCCTAGTATGCCTAGTTCCCCTAAATCCGAGCTATTTTCATTCCTGCTTGGGTCTGGATGTTGGGCGATCGGAATCAATTTGCGGGAAGACACAGGGTGAAATAATGGTCGTATGCTTATGTAAGGTTTTTGTCTTGAAATCAGTGATTTGTTTTAGAGGAGTATTTGATGAATATGATGAATCGTGATATTGGCGCTGGTTGATAAATCGGTATATTGAGACTATTTTTTCTGGGATATTAATATTTTTGATGCTTTTTTGAGGTTGTTTCGATGTCGCTTCTACTAGAGAGAGAAATTTGGTACTGGATGGCTTTGTTTGATTAATTAGTTAATTTAGTCTGACAATTAAAATTTGACTAATCATTAGTTATTTTTGCCCCGGTGATCCACCGCTGAGCAGTTTCTAGTGCTTTCATCTAGAAATCTCCACCCCAAAGTTGGTTCTTTACCTTTCTCTATGTAGGAACCCCTAAAATTTAGAAATTCCATTTAGTACCCTCTATGATGAAGACAATAATGAAACCTTGAATTTTGCAGGTCAAATTACCAGCCACTACTATTTGATTAATTACTCAACAGAGCAAATCGACGAGATACTCACAATGAATATTCAACATTACGAAATGGACTTAATCGTAATCTCTAAACTTCGAAAGCCAAGCACATGGCACAAGCTCATTCCCGAACGCTGTATGAAATCAGAGGGCTGTTTTGTACTAACGGTAGTCCGTGCATTGACAGCACTGTTGAGTACAGAGTTGGCTCTCAGGTCTGGTAGTACTCGGCTAGTGCCAGTCCCAAGCCTGGATGAAGTAGGAGGGCGACGCTAACGATCTTTGCTATCACACAGTCATTAAACTACAACCATTGATATTATTGGAGATGAGTAAATAAAGTATTTCAAACTCCTACACTGTTCGAACTCTGACAGTGCCAGTCCCAAGTCTCGATGAAGCAGGAGGGTGATGCTAATGGTCTTTGTCATCACATAGTGTTGCTAAACTGAGACTTTTCAATGGATTAATATACGATAAAAATTTAATTTTGCTTGAATTTTGCCGAATTCTCCGGTGACAGATTTGGTGACAGATGTGGGTTCATGAACTGAAGATGGGAGACTGCTTTATTCAATTGGTCGTGACTTCAAGATCGCTTGTTGCTATAACACATCTTTGAACTCTAGACCTGCCACATTGTTGGCGAACTTAGGCCTACCAGAAATTCATGTAGATTATTTATGATATGTGATGAATGGATCCGGGCTTTAACGACAGCATATGACGACAGAGGCCTTTGCCATCGACAAAATCAGCTTGGCGTATTACAGCACTTGCAGCTTTTAATTGATGATATGTTAGGTTGTTGCAGTTTAACGACTCTGTGTGGTAACAAAAACCATTAGCGTCGCCCTCCTCCTTTATCCAGGCTTGGGACTGGCACTGGCCGAGTACTACCAGTGGCGGAGTTATGATATGTGTTTATCATGTCTATTCATATCACCTCGGTTGAACATTATTTTGAGGTATTTAGTTCTGCCAAATCTGTTATTGTAATTGTGACGCTAAAAATCAGCGGCACTCCCGAACCCGGTCAGCGGCTAGGTGGTTAACTAGTAGTGGAAGAAATTAGCAGCTCCACCCGTAGGGGGAGGGTGAAACTGTTCCAACTGGAGGGACCCACATAAGTAAAGCTCCTTGTTTGGGCCGTAGCCTCCGTGCGGTTCCCGGATAATTCGGCGCCGGATGAGTTTATAAGTGTTTGGTAATTATAGAGGTTGGTCAAGAGAACAAGAGAACAGCCCCAAAATACTGACTTTGAGCAATTGCGATTAAAGAGTAGTCCTACAGTAACATTAAGACATAGATTTATCAACTTCTACTCCTGTTAGTAAATACTATGTGAGTCAGAAAATGAAATCGATGTAATTTGTAATATTCCTTAGTTTTCTCGACAGTGGAGGACTGCTCTAGTTAGAAGGTGACAAGGTCCCTGTGGTTGACTATGATTCTGCAAGAACCAAACATGTGCTGGATAATATGGAGAATATTATTTCGCTCCCATTCTGAATATTTAAAAAAATTTCAGTTACTACATATCGATATCTGGTCCAAATACACTTACAAGCTCATCCAAATTGTCCGACGCCGAATTGTCCGGTACCCCCCTCCGTGCGCGCGGGGGACCAGCAGAAATCCACGGGCAGATGAACGGAGAGAAGCCCGTTGGGGTATGGAGGACACCCTGGTATACTTACAAATAGCCTTTCATTTATCTTTACAACTTCGGCATTTTATTTAAAAATGCGCAGTTCAAAGTACTGTCACTGTTCATAATTAGTGATTAATTATTATTAAGTGTGCCTAGCAATATGATACAACAACCCCAATTATTCTAATGATAAATTATTTCATTTCTATGAACTAGTATCATTTATTCAAAGTCATAGAATGGTAAACCTTGATCAATTATCCATCGAATCTTATCTTGAACTCGTTGATTACATTCATGTGCCATCGTTTTTCAAGTCATGTATACTATACAAGAATATAAGCAAATTACCTTTTGTTTAGGTCGGCCAAAGCAAAAGACCAAAATTTTATTAGAGCGGTCTTGTGAAATTCGACAATTTTGCGCAGCTCACTTATTTATTATATTGAATGAAAGCATTTGAGAGGTGTCTAATTGGTCGACTTAATATATGCCTCTTAGATCATTTAGTTTTGTTTTGGAATATTCTCCAATGTTAATATCGATTTGGACAACATTGGAATGTTTCTCATTCCATATTCCATGACGATGTTGCTAACTTTTGTCACAAGTCGACTTGACCATTGCTGCTCTGTCCTGGTCGGCATGCCCCAAGCACTGATAACCCGTCTCGAAATGGTTCTTCGCTTTACTTACAGCCTCATTTCGCGCTTTCTAAATAGGCCTACACTCGTGTAGATCTCGGACTACATGACTGTATGCATGCTTCATTGCATTGGCTTCCCATCTCGCAACACATGAGATGGAGTATAACCGCGCTGGACCGGCGATGCTTTCTTTGGCTCTGCTCCAACCTATCTGCGGGAGCTTTGCTGCCCTGTTTCAACTTTGCCTTTCCGTTTAGCTCTTCGTTCTTTCTCTTGTGGCCAGTTTATGCTGACCCGTGCAAGCACCTCGAGTCCTCGACCAAACACCACCGAACCTTCTCAGTTGTTGGTCCTTCCACCTGAAACATAATCCCATTAGAGATGTGACTTTTGCAAAAGAGTAATGTGCCTTGGTTGGGCTTGGAGCGCCTTCGAGTAGACTTCCTGAGTGGGCGCTATGTAATTGTTGCAATGAATGAATGAATGAATTGCAGGCCTACGTCTGCTGGGCAATTCAGACAACGAATACAATCAAACATGATGAATCCAGGGTTTACCGTTGTCGTCGACAGAAATTTGCTTGGCATATTTGGCACTTACTTCAGCTGATTTCGCAGAGGTTTAACGACGTCGTATAGCAACAATGGCCGTTGAGCGGTGGTGGTTGTTGCAGTTTGTCAACAGTAACATGTATATATAAATGGCCAACACGTAATAAATCGGAAACAATCGCGTGGGGCCTAAACACCGGTGTCTCTAATAATCGAAAATAACCGACAAATATAAAAGAAATTGCTCTGAAATACGGCAAATGACCAAGAACGCTTACCTAAGACGGAGACCAATCCCGAGACCGTTCCTTTAAGACCAGGACCAAGACCGACGCATTCGAGACCAAGACCGATGGTCCGAGACCAAGACCAAGAGCGATGTATTCGAGACCAAGACCAAGACCGCAGTTTTCCGGTCTCGACACCGTCTCGAGACCAAGACCGCGGTCTCGAGACCACATCCCAGGAACCCAGCCCAATTGATACAACATTCATGTTCCACTTGCGACCTTCGCCATTTATAAAAAGAACGACGTAACAGAGCACGAAGTTATAAAATGATAAGAAATTACAAAGCGTAATTGAGAGTAATGAGTCGGGAGTGTCGCTGATTTTCAACGTCACAATTACAGTAACAGATTTGACCGAACTAAACATAAAATAATGCTCTAATGAGGCGATATACTCGACAGCCGTGAAAACATGAATGATTTTAAACCATTGACTGTGATACGATATTTCCTAAGCTGAGACTCGTTTGTTTGCAACAGACAGACGAATTCTTTAATCTATATTAGTTAAAAGCCAATTCCGATCTAAAGACTGTGATTAGAGAAGGCTGACCTAAATGACATGCACACATCTCCTCATGAATAAACATGATAATATACTTCTGTTCCTCCCGTTGCACGGAAAAGCTACAACTTATGCCCTACGTCGCACCCTTGTAGCCTCCCCACAAAAGACGATAGAAGCCTTATTCCCTGCATTTTGTATAACTTTAATCACTTTAGCATGTACCTCGAATTATCTCGGGCTGCATCGAACATGGCTACTTCGGACCAACCGGTAGGCATTGTGCTCGTATGAACAGTGGGAAAATGTCAGAGGGCCATAGCTGTTGTGTAGAGTGAGTTACAGTACCTGCTTAGTTACCTTCGGCATAGTTATGTCATCTGTGCCGGTTACAAACGGTTACCGCTATGGCACTATATTTCAGGCGACTAAATAATGGTTGATGGACAAAAAGCTCAACGAATGAAAAAAAACTCTATTTATCGCCCATTGTATTTGGTTAAATAGAAGTTGGATTGATAATTATAATGTCTGAAAATCCAGCTTCTGGTTCAACAAGAACCATTTTTGTCAATTCAACTTCTATTTAGGCAAATATTCTTTTCACTGATCCAACTTTTATTTCAGTAGGCATTATGTTCATCTAAAAACCATCTATTTTGGAGAATTTCTTTCACCCATCCAACTTCTATTCCAGCTTCATTAATATCACCAATCCAACTTCTATTTAAACGAACACAGTGGACCACAGTGCACGAATCATTTGTCCCCGACTTAATATGTTGGTGCTCTGCCTTTGCATATTTTAGTTCTTAACTTTTTGACACTAGGGGCCGTCCATATGTGACGTCACGCGCCTAGGGGAGGGGTCACAAATTTGCAACGATGTGTGACAAGGAGAGAAGGGTATACGAAATGTCACCACATCAAAATACGTAATTTTACTAAAAACTTACACTCATTTAAGCAAGTTCCACTTAATTAGCAGTAGGTATTACCACAATAAAACAACAGGCATGGCATTTTTGACGACGTGTCAAGAAGGGGAGGGGTCAAATCGTCCAAAATTGCGTGACGTCATTTATGGACGGCTCCCCTAGCGTCCAGGCACTTCTTTTTTACACTTTAAGCACTGCTGATGGTGAATATTCAGAAAATTTTTGATGCGTGTCGTCCACCCGCTGCAGGCGTCCACAAAACAAGATGGCGGCCAAAATGGACGCCATGAAATATATATCGCAATATCGCTGGAGCCATACATGATAGAAAGGTGATTTTAGTGTCATTCTGATCATGTGGCCATGACCTCCAAGGTCATGTGATGTTCAGGCAATATTGAAAGTACATGTTTTGAGTTCCTTGCTTCTGAAAACTGCATCCTAGACTCCTAACTCATCTCTGTATCATCTATGGTCCCTGAGATATAGCGGCTTGAACAGTTTAATCATGTGACCTTGGCCTTCAATGTCACGTGATGTTCAAGCATATTCAAAATACATTTTTTAATTCCTCGCCTCTGAAGATCCTATCCTAGGCACCAAACGCACTTCTGTATCACTTATAGTTTCCGACAAATGGATGCTTGATCATTTTGACGATGCGACCTTGACCTCAAAGGTCAAGTGATGTTCATGGCAAAGTGGTCAATCAGCCATTACTCAGGAACAATAAATTATACTGAGGTAATTTCGGTGTCCAGGATATGGTTTTGAATTGAAATTCATACAATTTATTCAATTACCAGGATATGTCGTGATTTAACGTCGATATATATATATATACATATATATATATATATATGCATATATATATATATACCGACTTGGCAAAAATAAACACCTTGAAATAATGTTCCACTGACGCAATATATACGATAGCCGTGAACATTAAATGGTTCTGCACATAGCGGACTTTGCCATAATTAGATCTGCAAGATAAAATAAAAAATTATGTAAATGCACTCTTCTCAAAGATTATGTCGAGGATGGTGATTGCTATGTAGTAACATACCAGATGTCATACCGCATCGTGACTTACACAGAAATACACTATTTTGGATTCTAACAGACTGCTATTTGAAATGTCAAATTTATAATCTAGTATAAAGTTCGACATATAAAATAACGTGGATCAATGATATAAATATGGCAGAGTAATCGATTAATCAGCGTCTCTTATTTCCCATCTATTCTTTCTCTTCTCTGCTCTTCTATTCAATCATTTTTCTTTATGCAAAATCGCCTTTTAAAGGCAATTATACATAAGCGGTCGAAACACAGGGTGGACAAAAAGGTATATTTTCATATGACCATAAAATGTATCAGACGTAACTCTAGAGAAAGGCAATTCCAAACCTCAGGACCTACCATAGAGAATGCAATACTCTGCATAGCTGCTATACGGGGATATAGGAGCACAAGACCTCCCTCTCAGCAGAGCGCAGAGATCGACTATTATACCAGGCCTCAACACCTTCTGATAATGGTCTATCAGGTTGCAACAAGGCCAATTTGGCATCGCCAAACCAGAGAGACAACTCTATGCTCTAAGGATCTTTGTTATCATAAAACTGCCACAACAACCACCACGAACGTTGTTCACTACTCCACTGCTTAAAGTTTTGCAGTGTCAGTCCCAAGCCAGGATAAGGAAGTAGGGCGACGCTAATGATCTATATCACCACACAGTGTCGCTAAATTGAAACCACCACTACCCAATGAACTTTGCTTTAAGTTCTGTAATATGCCAAGCAACTTTCTGTCGACGGCAGCGACTTCTGTTGTCAAAAGCTGTCGTTAAACTCTCGATCCAATGATCTTTGTTATCACACAGCGTCGTTAAGCTGCAGCTACCACGTGACCGTGGTCGTTGAAGTTGCACAGTGTTGTAAAACTGAAACTGAGATATATGCAACAGGTTTTTGCGGAATATCATTGTTCCAATCTGTGATGTTCTCTTGCAAATCTACGACTAAGCCACTGTTCGCACTCTGGCAGTGCCAGTCCCAAGCCTTGCTCGTGGAGGAGGGCGAAGCTTATGATCATTGTAATCCCAACTTGCCGTTTATTTGAAACAACAGCTACTTGTAAAACTTGCTGCACTGCGTTCTATTGAAACGGGGATAAATTACTAAAATAATTTCTGGCGACGTCAACGACCGTTGTTGCATATGTTGTTGCTGTTAAACACGTCAAGTTAGACATTAATCAGTCTGCCTAGAGGCGTGCGTGTTCTATCAAAATTGTATTCCTATCTGGGTGCCAGAGTACTCAAGGGTATTGTCACGGCTGAATGGCAAAACGGCATAAATGTTGGCGCAGCATTTCTGTCCGACATGTGAGTAATTATGATTGATGCTACCATGATTGATAAATAATTATTTTTTAAGTTTAGAGAAATGTGCAAATCGTTTCCACCATGCAGTAAAATGAGAGAAACGTTTTCTGATCGATGAATTGATCTGGAAGAATATTGATGAAACTGACCCACTGTAGGACACCTTTAAATTGGTGTATGAGCCACCATATATACGTTAGAGCTGTACGTGCAGTTTTATTCCAAGCATCCATATAGATTTTAACATTGTCGAAATATTAAGCTACAGCTACTTCATTGCCTCCTACATACTGACAGGCCGTAATGCTGATTGCGTGACGTCACAGGCTTGGTCCTAAGTTTTGCTTGAATAGTACGTGTGTTAATGGACACAGATATTAGATGTGTAATTGTGATCATAAGCTCCAACTTTGTAGTGTGCCATTCGCACTGGGCATCAGCTTATTCACGAGCGCTGCGTCAAGTCAGAGGCAGTGTTGGAAAGGGCGGATATGGGGCAATAATTAATAATTAATTATTACCGAAGAGCTTAACAAAACCATTTATTACATGCAATTTGCTACTTCATTAAAAACAAATTTTAATCATGCAAATGTAGTTACAGCGACTTAAACACTTCGATTGTGAACAACGCTTCTGCAAGCCATAGCCAAAATAATTTAATGCACAACAATACAAAGTAAGTTGACAAAGATTTAACACTATTAAGGTGTAGTTTTTATTTGTATTTATCTGGTACCATGTAAAACAGCTCTTAAGAACCTTCAAATAAATCCAGAAATTGTACCTTAGGATACCTTGAAAGTGTTTCTGGGCAGTCTTCGATTAAACAGTTAATTATTATGGTATATGGTACTCGCCTCGATTATGCTAATTCACTTTTTGTCAGTCTCTCAGACCTTGAACTCAAAAGGCTTCAACGTATCCAAAATACATTAGCTCGAGTAGTGCTACGTGTCCCACTACGAACATGCTCCTCTGCCCTACTCCACCAGCTGCATTGGCTCCCTGTTGAATTTAGAATCAAATTTAAGTTAACTTGTTTGACCCACAAAACCATCATCACCAGTACACCTACCTATATTTATGCTCTACCAACTCCTTAAATTCCTCCTCGTTGCTTACGATCATCAAGTTCAGGTCTTTTAGTTGAACCACGATGCAGAACAGTTATGGGCTCTCGTGCATTTCATGTCTCTGCTCCTAGGGAATGGAATCGACTGTCACTCTCTCTTCGTAGCTCAAATTCACTTCCTTCAAAAAGCGACTCAAAACTCACTATTTCTCTTTGGTTTTCAAGAATTTGGAAATCTAATTGCATCTTCTCCTGGCGACTGACTATCCGAGCCTCAGATTCACATTTTGGCGTGACCTTGTGCGCGTTACAAATTTAATAATAATAATAATAATAATAATAATAATAATAATAATAATAATAAATAAATAAATAAATAAATAAAGAGACTGAGCAGAAAGGACAGACTTAGAACTTGGATCCCGCCACAGAGAAAGCACGACAACCAAGAACAGTCCTAGTCAGCGAAATAGTCAAAGAAAGGCAGATAGATGACCGAGTTGAATACAGTCTTAGACAGAGATTATTAACCCGTGGTTGTAGCATCATCTTTTACTTAGCACCATCAATCTTACACCTTTTAAAAAGAATTGCTAGAGAGAGATCCTTAATTCACTTCGCTTGAATCTATAACACAAGCAGTAAGCGATTGACAATAATGGAAGTGATTCGAAATCAAAGCATTCGCCAGAGATATCCTGGAAGTTGGGTAGACGCACAGCATAACCATTGAGATTGAGATTTATCACATACATTTATATAATATAATATTTATTGCCTCATTCAGCATAACTCAGTTTTTACAATAATGAAGTATATATAGTTGATCATAAAACAATTTAAAGGTGTCGATGCAATTGTTCAATTCCGTCAATATTGTTCTAGATTTATTCCATATTTAACTGTAGAAACGTCCATCTCATTTCACTGCATGTTGGCGACCATTTTCTGTACATTTCTGGTCCTCCCTCCTCTCGGCATTGCCTCCCACTAGTATGCTGATGACACGCAGGCCTATCGTCATGGGCCCCCTTCCTCAGCTTTCTAGACGATTGAGCGCATGCTGCAGGCGTACAATGTTCTCTTGTAATCGCCTCTCCCTGAACCTTAGCAAAACCCAGTACATCTGACTTGTTGGCTCTCCGTCGGGGTTTCCCCATCATCTCCCTTTCCCTCCCTATCTGCTCGGGATCTGGGCCTCCTTCTTGGCCCTACTCATTCCCTATCTAGTCACATAAATGCCGTATCGCGTTCCTGCATTTATCACCTGCGTCAGATCCGCTCTATTAGACAGTCGCTCTCATTGCATGCTGTGTTCACGCTTGCGCTCGCTATGATCTGTTCCAGAGTAGACTTTATCAACATCGCCTTCATTATCTCTTCTCACAACATAATATTATCTAAGCTCCAGTCCATTCTCAATGCGGCTGCCCGACTAATTTGTGGAATTCCAAAATTTGATCACATCTCTTCCTTCTTTCGTGAATTTCTTCACTGGCTCCCTGCACCTCAACGCAATCGTTTCAAGACCCTTGCATTGATGCGTAACTATCTTCTTTGGATCTGCCCCGCCTACCTCTCTGCACTAAGGTCTCCTCTATTCCGCACCGGGTTTCTATTTTCGTTCCTCTACCCGCGGACTTCTTGTGAATCCCCGCATGCGCTTTGACACGATCCAATCAGGGAGCTTCGCAAACGTGGGTCCCACCAGCTGAAACACCTCCCCTTTCCTTTTCGGAAGAAGCTGCTCTCTCTCTCTCTCCTCCACTGCCTTCCGGAAGCGCTTGAAGACTTTCCTTGTTTCTGTTTAGCTTTGTGTTGAGTCGTGAGCGCCAATGATTCGAGTGGCGCCATATAAGTGCTCAATTACATAACATTACATTACCTTACATTCAATTTTCGAATTTCTTTAGGTTCAAACAAAAACAGCTATGGTAATAATTAGCACTTGATTACATTGTAGTGATTATATGAATTTATATAGCGCCTAGTACGGTACATATAATTCAGAAACAAAGGAAAGTAGTGTTGCGACAACGAATAGAGCCACATATAATTAAAAGCACTCATCGTTCAATAGACAAAGAGATCAGGCAGTTGAAGTGAAAATAGCGGATGAACTAGTTGTCGTTGTTTAAGTTTAACGACACTGGGATAACAAAGATCATTGGCGTCGTATTTATACAGACTTCGAACTGGCACCGTCAACATGACCTAGCGGACGAAGAGAGCTGATTAGCTTAATAAATGGCTACTCCATAAAGGCATATGAAAATAAAACGAAACTATGATACTAAAACATTATATAAATAAATATGAAAATTGACCCAGAATGATTTTCTTGAATTGGATGATTGAGGAGGATTGGAACAATTTTGAAGGCAAGAGTTGGAACACGTGATGAATGGCGACATCGAATGTGTGAGCCAACCTTATAGGTAAAATGCCATCACATGATCATATTTCAAGATGATATATGTTGAAGGTTCTGTATTGGCTTCCTCTCCGACAGCGCATTGAATATAACTGAGTTGTCTCTTTGGTCTGGCGTTGTCAACTTGGCCTTGCACCATCCTATCAGCGCTGTGGTTGCTCTCTTCGCTCTGCTGAGAGACGGTTCTTGTGGTTCCATGTGATCACATAGCTACTAGGCAAAACCGCGCAATCTCTGTTGCAGGGTGAATGAGTGAGTAAGTGAATGAATGAATGAATTCATTAATTAATCAAACTAACTAATTATGAATTGATGACTTAATGAATTAATGAATATTGGGGCAGTGTTGAGAGTTGGATCAAAAGGATAATACTCAATCATTAATCTGTTAGCGTGACTAAACTTCTTATCCAACAGAACATTTAAAGTCAAAATTGGAGACTCCTTTTCTGACAAATACATTTTAGAAAATGGCACACCTCAGGGGTCCATAATGTCACCTTTATTATTTCTTATTATGATTAATGACATACCTAATGGAATAGAAGGGGTAGAAATGACCTTGTTTGCTGATGAAAGCTCCATTTATGCAGGTTATAGAAATAAAAATAAATTATAAAATTAAATTCAGCTATCCTTAAATGCAATACATTAATTCCGTCATGAACATCGAATATATATCGCGTTTTAAACTTCATTTTCAAGGTGTTTATTACGACCGTGTCTATGTAAAGTTTGCTTAAATTCTTATATTGACTTTAAATCATATTTCCAGTCGATTTAAAAAATTGTACAGATTGCATAATTTGCGTTAAGGCGCGTTAGTGTCGAGAGAGAAAAAGATTTCACACGTTTGTGAATTGGTAATTGATTAATAGTAGGTTATCGCTAGTAGCGACATCTTACGGAATCCAACTACGTCGACATCAATAATAACCATATGGCAGACTATTGTTAAATCATGAAATAAAACAAGTAGATGGATGACTTTTAATAGTTCAACCGCATCTAATTTCCGTTTAGATTGATGGGAAACAAGGTTTACTTGCTTCAGTGCCATAATTATAATCGGTCAGCAATGCTAATGAATATCTTGAACAGCTGCACTTCATAATGAAGTAAATGTTGCAAGAATTAAAACATACATAGCAGCTCATAAGACCCTTTTAAAGGTGTCAAAGAAGTTTTACTGTTCGACACTGGGACGTCGGTCATGTATTACTCTAGGGGTCACACTCTTACCGGTCAGAGAGCAAAAGTCAGCCAATTGATGAAGATTATGAATAGAGGCGGCCTCTATTCCTGGTCGGCCTCCATCCCCAGCCGACCCTAGCTGCGGGACGACTGGTCAGAGCTGACGGAGATAAGGTGTAAATGATCTATGCACCACGACCCAGACCATGTCTTGATAGCGTTGAAGAAGAGGTTACATGAAGCAGTTCACATTGATAAGAAAAGTTCTAGATGTGTTAGTAACTTAGTGTCAAAAGTAGTCAATCAGAAATATCAATGAGTTTCTTATATAGGTCTATAGGTGGAAAATTTATATATAGCATGAAACTTCAGCTTTTATGCCATCTACCTACCAAAAGTTATTAAAATTGGTGGAAATTTGACGAAGTTCTGAGAGAAACAATTTTGCTTGGTTTATTTCGAGACACGGTCACGACAGACATTTATGTGTATCAATTGTCAACAATTGTCCTGTTACACTGTTAAATTACACTGACAGGCATTATTTTGTCGACGAGTAGTTCCTCGCTGATGTATACTCGTCGAGCCTCAAGGAAGACACAGAAAAGGCATACGTCGTGTGTTGTTCAATTGATGAATAGCCTCGGTCGAGGTCACTCCAGTGGCCAAAACATACCATAATTCAACTGCCTAGGTGTAACAATCTCCACATTTCCTATGTTACAAAATCATTTGTATATAATTTGTATAAGATATTTTGGCTATGTTGAGTGCATAGAGATGATATACTATTTCTTCCAAATATACCTAAGTTAAATGAAAATCTTTCGATCATTTACGTTATTCACGGCCGTCTTATATTTATTTCTTTGTCATTATCTTAAGGTGTCTAATTCTGCCTTGTTTGTATCTTCCATTCACGTAAAATCTACTTTAAATCACAACATTTCCTGCTTTTTGATAAGATTGCATGAATTGCAATTGCTGGAATAAAAATGTGTTAATGCCGACATTTGGAAAAGATTTGCCCACTTTTGTCTAAGGGTCATAATTATATTAACATTAGCTTTCGACTTCTGTCGGCTCATCCACCATAATTGTCGACCACCCACCGTCATCAATCTCCTTTATCCCTCACCCCATCGGGCCTTTCATTCGAAACTCAAGTCTCACCTTTTCAAAAATTCTTCCCAGATTCTCTCGATCATCCGCTCTCAAGTCCTCGAATTTTTCACCCCACTTTCGTTATTTCTGCTGCTGTGTTTTACACCTTTGTTGCTAAGCTATGTGCTTTAGGGTGTCTGTTCCTATATGACTTCTGCTTTATTTGATATATTGTGTGAGTTTTTGTTTGTCTCGTTTTGGATGAGTGATCACTTGACTGACGTTCACCTTGGCCGTGCTTTTGATAACTAGCGCTTAGGATGCGTCGAAGGCTTAGGGCCTCTAATGCTGCTGTATGGACATCGGACTGAAAAATGATGACATTAATGTTGATGATCTAAAAGTTGATACCAGAATACAGCATTCTTCTGATTACCAAAGGTTGCAAACCAAAATCGTAAAAGTATTTCTTGAATAAGTAGGCAATACAATTGAGAAAAGACAATAGGCATGTGTTGCAAATGATAGTTCTGAGCACTTTGTTTTAAGAACTATTGGATCGATGATAGTGCCGATGTTTGACATTAATTAGGCTTCTCTGTTTAATAATCTCATGTTGAACATGTTGCCACTAGCGCTGTCAACCAAATATTGAATAATTTTATGTCAGACGTCTCAAATGGCGTAGGGTGAAAAATTCACCCCAGTTTAGCCAATGTGTGAATTTTTAGAAGTTAGCCTCTGAGGTTAAGGCACTTCACGTGCTAAGGGCTCAAACTCAAAAAGGCCTCATGATGCGCTGAATTTGTTGGCATCAGGATTCTCGAAAGATGATTTAGACAAATCATTTGCGTTCTCTTTACGGTCGGTTATTGCGTCGTTGGAACATTAAATAAAATAAAGGGAATTACGGCATTTCAATGCACATGATTGTCGAACATAAAGTTTTATTGGAACAATATTTTGAGGTGTCTTATTCTGCCAGGTTTTATCTGCCAATTACTTCAAATTGACTTTTGACCATTATCACAACGTTTCTTGGTAATTAAAAAGATTAACCTCCACTCCATCTTCATCAACTCCTACCTCCACTCCATCTTTACCAACTCCTACCTCCACTCCATCTTTACCAACTCCTACCTCCACTCCATCTTTACCAACTCCTACCTCCACTCCATCTTTACCAACTCCTACCTCCACTCCATCTTTACCAACTCCTACCTCCACTCCATCTTTAACAACTCCTACCTCCACTCCATCTTTACCAACTCCTACCTCCACTCCATCTTTACCAACTCCTACCTCAACTCCATCTTTACCAACTCCTACCTCCACTCCATCTTTACCAACTCCTACCTCAACTCCATCTTTACCAACTCCTACCTCAACTCCATCTTTACCAACTCCTACCTCCACTCCATCTTTACCAACTCCTACCTCAACTCCATCTTTACCAACTCCTACCTCCACTCCATCTTTACCAACTCCTACCTCAACTCCATCTTTACCAACTCCTACCTCAACTCCATCTTTACCAACTCCTACCTCAACTCCATCTTTACCAACTCCTACCTCCACTCCGTCCCAACTTCATTCACCAATTAAAACACAGAGCATACAACCATGATCTCCCAACCAAAGAAAACTCTCAATTTATCTCCAGATTATTATATAAAAACATAGTTTGCTGTTAATTCTGAAATGCTCACAGGTCAGAAAGTCTGGTGGGTCAGAGTCGATTTTTTTATCCGTAAGTTGCCAAAGCTCGCCTTCATGTATCTGCAAATTCAAAAGACTTTTTTGGGAGACTATGTTCCCGGGATCCGTTAAAAATTAAGTGGGGAGGAGAGTGGAAGCCGAGTTTAGGGGGGGGGGGAGAAGTTGCTCCAATGACTTAGGGGGCATAGGAACCCCTGCATGCTTGTAGGAGTAATTTAGCTTCTGAAATTAACAATTTTAGCTTCCGAAATCAACAAATAAAACTTTAGAATGCCCTAATCCGCACAGTAATGCACTCCAAACATTTATATAGCACCCCTTCAAGAAATCTACTCAGAGTCGCCCTCTGCGCTGACCGTTGATGTTAAGCGCCACAGTTATCAGGTAAATATACATCTATTAGCAAAGCAGTGCGCATTAAGCTGAAAAGAGTCATCAGTGGTGGGCCCACGCACAAGCGTGGAACCAACCAATAGATTCCCGTCGACAGCTGACAGATGGCATGGATGTTCAGAGTCTCTGGGCCAAGTTGCGTCGATGAGTAGAGCGACAACTGTCAACACCGCCCGTAAACACGTGAATGGCTGGCGGAAAATGACGCACGTCCGGATTTTCGTCGAGATGGAAGAAGGACATAGAAAGGCATTCGTCGTGTCTTGGTCGGTAGATTGAATATCCACCCACGACTATCGGTCGAGGTCACTCCGACGTCCATGTCGCTCGTCCACCGCCGGGTGGCAAACACTCTGCCACAGTAGGCGTAAACAGACGCACGGCGAGATCTAACCTTGCTCACGTCCGCTCAGCCCTGTTGAATCCATGACACACCCTTTATGACCTGATCCCTTCCCTTACAACATTCGAGCCAGACCACTTGACCTTATCCTACCAAGAGTTGACACCTTTCTATGCTGAATTTGATCTAGTTTTGAAAATTGACAAGCATAGCTCTCGGCGGCCATGTTGAACGCCATCTTGAAAATAATGCTTTCTCATGGTCAGTATACGGAGTGTGAACTTTCGCTCTTACTTAGCATACGAGCTTACAGTTGCGTCTACTGTTTGACACCAGAGGCACCTTTCCAGGTTGAATAGGGCTTTTGATATAGACAATACAGAGGCGGCGATCTCGTTTGACAGGTGGCGGGGGTAGAAAATATGAGGAGACAAACGTGTTGCGTGTCCGCTCTCTGAAAAAGGTTGGGAGACTTGTTCCCCTCGTTCCCCAGTGATCGCCACCTCTGATACAATAATCTCTGGCAGCTATTTTGGAGGCCCAATGAAAGTTATAATATTCTAGTGGTCAGAATAGAGTAGAGTTTTACTCTATTAATTAGCTTGACGAATTGTTGACGAATTGCAACAGGGTCCAGTTACAAAACCTTTTGTTTCAATTTTAGAGTTGAGGTAATTATTTCTTTTTTTTAGTGTGAGTAATATTCCTGGCTGACAAATATAAGTTTATTTAGCGACGCATCCATGATAAGGATGATATGCATCAATGGTGTCAAATTTATGCAAACACAGGAATCATGGCAAATTTGTTTAATGGGTATTGAGTATTTCATATAGCTTCTGGAGAAATCAGTATAAAGGTGTCTTAGCGAACAAGTTTAAGCAACAAAATTTGGCGCTTTCCGACATTTTTCATACTCAAGAAGTCCAATTAATTATATCGTGTGTATTGTATCTATCTGGATACCTTTTCTCATCACCTAACGAGTTAGCGAACTATTTTTTGCACCATAATAGCAGCCTATAACGGGTTATAGTGTAGCAATACAAACGTCATGACGACATAGATGTGTATTCCCTTTCAAGGGTGATTATAATCAACCCTCTTCCTATCCACGATTCTACAGTCAACATCCGAAGATGTAATAGTGCGAAAGGTGGTTCATAGTTTAAACACAGTCCCTAACTGTGGTAGTGCCAGTCCCAATCCTAGAGGAGAGAGGCGAGACCCGAATTATCATTGTGAAGAAGATAGAGTTTCGTTGAACCACAGCTGCATACATTCTTAAACATTATTTGTACAAGTAATGGCGACTACGCTAATCGAAATATTACGTGGAATCGAGCTCAGAATTCAGCTTTAGTTCTTCTTCATCTACAGACGAATGTTTTTTTCTTCCTGTGATTTCCAGTAATTAATTTAATAGTATCAAATTTATGCAAATTATAGGTATCATAGCAAATTTATCTAATTGTAAAGAAATGTTGGATGCTCAAATATGTAGTGGTTAGCATGCTAGAGTGAAAAATTCGACAGGTCTGAAGCTTAAATTAACGCCAGAGAATAAATTTTTTTGTAAATAGGGTGTGCCGACACTCAATCACGTGACACTTAAACAACAACACTTAATCTCGCGACACTTAATCGCGCTTAATAGAACTCTGATCGCGAGGTTAAGTATCCTCGAGATTAAGTGCCGCGAGATTAAGTGTCGTCGAGATTAAGTGTCCTTTATTTAAGTGTCGTGCGACTAAGTCTTGCGTGATTAAATGTCGTGTAACCGTAAATAAATATTCCACCGTCAACCTCTGTTCAATTAATCTATAGCGAGCACACTAATTGTACACTGTTTGTCGAATGTCGAGACTAAGAAAATGAAGTCGCTAACACTTCGGACATTATGACGGCCTTCTAAATATTTGTGTGATAATGTAGGGGTGAATTATTTAAATTACTGCAGTGTATTAGGCCATAATAATTTTTTCATCAGAGTGAATTAAACTGAAATAAAACTGCGTGTTATGCCCAATAACTATTAAGTGATTGGTGCCAAATCGCTCACAAATTAAATTCTGTGGCACATTATTCAAGAATATTTTAAATATTCCGTTTGTTACAAGGTGACTGATTGGTGAGGCCGCACATCTTAGACACCTTTAAAACAATGCGAATTAGTGGTATTTAGGGATGGGCCACAGACCACACAACAATTAATTACAATCCAATGTTTCAATTCATTCATTTAAAACTTTATCTAGCGCCAACGCCAACTACTCATAAGCGCTTCCAACTTCATCCATGACAAACAGAAAAGTCTTCAAATGACATTAAAATATACGACTACACGATTCAGGAAGCAGACGTAATTCCAGAGAAAGGACATTCCAAAGCATAGGTCCTACCACAGAGAACGCACGGCTTCATATTGCTGGTATGCGGACAAATGGAGCCACAAGAGCCACACTCATGTTTAATTATGTAGTTTTGTAGTATCAACGTTTTCATTTTATATTTGCATATTTCCTTTTGGAATGCCTATTACAATCAGCTAAACATCTCTCTGCGTCCGCTAGCTCGTTGACAGTGCGAATTCAAAGCCTGCATAAAATTATAAGGTGACGTAAGTGATCAATGTGACCACAGTTTCGTTACATTGAAATTACAACATCTGTTCTCACAGTCTCACTTGACCGAGAGGATGTCTGTGTCTTTATCAAGTGACCGAGGAATACTCTTGTATTCATCGGCCATGCAATAGTCACGTGGTTCTTTTCGTTGTCTCAAACACCAATTTCTTTTGAATATAAATTATATGCAACCATTTATCATGTGACGCCTTATGCAGAGGCGATCACACAGATCCACGTTGAGACAAGATGAGGCAACAACCTTCTAAATATGCGTGTGTAAATGTGGTGGTGAATTATTTAAGAATATCCTGCTTTTTATGGCGTAATGCAATGGAGATTTAAACAATAATAATTATAACAATGTATTATGCTGAAAAACTATTTTGAAGCTTGCGAAAGATCAGTGATTTGTGCCAGATGACTCTATTGAACTATGCTACAAATATAGCGAATCTTTGCAAAATTTAATGATT
Source organism: Bimastos eiseni (assembly GCA_959347315.1). Lineage (NCBI taxonomy): Eukaryota > Metazoa > Annelida > Clitellata > Crassiclitellata > Lumbricidae > Bimastos > Bimastos eiseni. Next base: position 288,547 of record OY365807.1, on the reverse strand, counting down.
CTTGAAGGTAATGCTGTGGAAGATCACTCAAAAGCAAATATTCTAATATTTTTGCTAGAACGTATGCTAATAGGTAACTTATTGATGAGTTCCTGCGCCTTATACACCTTTAAAACGATATGGAATTATGCTTATTATATATGGGACACAGTGTGTCAGTAAAAAAACCGTCGCTGCAAAAGCTCAGGTAGTGCCAGTCCCAATCATGAATAAATGAGGAGGGCGACCCTAATGGTCTCTGTTATCACACTGCAACTACCTACCTACCTGAGCCAGTAATCATCTTAAAAAATAAGAGAATACTCATCACTGAATTTGCGCTCATTCATTCATTCGTTCATTCATTCATTCGTTCATTCATTCATTCATTCAAACTATATTTAACTTTCAGTGCCGCAATTTCAAAAGGATTTGCGACGATGTAACATATTCAATATTTACTCGTTATATATTTGAATAATCGGCAGCCAATCATGAGGCTACAATTACGTTTTAAGAGCGATCAATGAACTGTGCGATGTTATAAAAATTGACATCAATGGACACTGTTGCTAAAAGAAGTCGGTTATCACTCTAATCAGTCATCCAAATTCAGGACCCATCTATGTCAATCTAGTGGACTTCTATAAATGTTTATTATAATTAAACACCTCTCTGAAGCTTATTATTCACTCTATTTAGGAGCGTTCACGTACTTAAATACTGCAATATTTCATCATTCTGGTTTCAGCGATTCTACAGTGAAGGGTGCAGTAGTATATATATATTACATCAGTCTATATCATACCTGTAATTGTTAGGAAATAGTAATTCCAAGTTTCTATTTGAAAAAATGTTATCTTACGTTTCAAGCATTTCGAAATCGGTCCGTAATAAAGTCCAAAGCGACTTCACATAGACAATACAACTGTTATTTGATAACGCCCTTCTTACAGTTTAGTTCAGAAGTGCACACACGCCTCGACGGCGCAACTGCAGTTGAAATGCAGAGCAATTGTGTACGAAGGACTTGCTTAATATCTCTACACAGTGACTCCTCGGATGAGGGTCAAATTCGCTCACTCAGCGCACACTGAGTGTTACGGGCTGGCCGCTCTAACCAATCGGCCACCGTGCTAACAGGTGTTCTTTATACTTGTTACTATTGAGTCGGATATTGTTGGGTTGACGAATTTCAATTGGTGTCATATTCCAAATGATAGGTGCTATATATTTAATTGAAAATTGTAATTTCAATAATGGTAAATAGTCAACAATTCCTGTGTCATCATTAACGAGAGACTTTATGTCACTAAACCAAGCGAAGTCACTTATTACACAGAAGGCCATTTTGTTTTGAAGCAAAAATAGTGGCAACAACATGAAAGCTGAAAATTTATAGCAGTTATACAAATATAAAATAGCAGTCATTTTGCAGATGTTCGCTGAAAATTGTTCTCTTTTGACTCAGTGTTTGTGTGCTTGCACGCCTAGTTGTATGTCTGTGAGTCCGTGTGCGTATCTTTGTATGCATTGGTCTTTGTCTTTCTGGGTTTTTATGGATGTATGTCTGTATGTAACTTCATGCACGTCCCGTGTTTGTCTGAGTGTATCTTCTTTGTACGTCTATTTCTGTTGTGTCCGTGTGTCTGTTGTTCTATCCGTCCCTCTGTTTGTCTGTATGACTGACTGCCTATCTGATGTGTCTGTCTGTCTGTGCTTTTGTGTATATGTCTGTTTGTCTGTCTGTCTGCCTCTCAGTCTGTGTGTTTGTGTGTTTGTCTGCCTGTATCTCTGTGTCCTTAGGACGTTAAAGATTTGCATTCCTGCACTGGGATGGGCAGAGTACATCCGCCATTCGAACGGTCAGTGGTCATGCTCAGCACAGACGACACGACACTAACCAACTGACCGGCACAAGACCCCGTGACGGACATCTCTAGGTGCTTCCGGAAGAAGGACCTCATCCAGAGGAGCTTACAGTCGCAGTGGATCGGGTTTCCGGTGAGGGCAAGCGTCTTGAGTCGTGGTTGGTATGGTAGAACGCACTGGCCGAGGGTCTTAAGAAAGTTCCCGTCAAGGAAGATATGTCGAAGGTCGGGTGAGTCACCGAATACCTCCCCCGTAAGGGAGGAGATCCGGTTCCGCGACAGGTAGAGGACGTGCAGCGAGCGGAGGCCCGTAAAGGTCTTCGGCCAGGGGTGCTGCAGCTGGTTGTCCTGGAGGTTAAGGACGACAAGGCGGCTGAGGTTGGTGAAGACGACATCGGGGAGCACGTAAAGGAGGTTGTGGCTCAGCGAGAGGCTGGACAGGCTCGAGAGCGAGTCGAAGGCCTTTGGGTAGATGAATCTAAGGCCGTTGCGGTCCAAGGTTAGGACCCGCAGGCGCACCATGCCGACGAAGATACCCTCAGACGTAATGGAGCTGATCCGGTTGCGTCCGAGGTGCAGAACCTCCAAGTTAGCAAGAGGGCGGAAGGGGGAATTGGTAATGGCATGGTCCTCGATCCGGTTCTGTTCAAGGTCTAGGCGTCGCAGCTGGCCCAGCCCATTGAAGGCACCGTCTTCGATGGTGTCCAGGTGGTTGCCCCACAGGACGAGCTCGCGCAGCTTTCCGGCTCCGCGGAAGAAATCGGACGGGATTATTTCGAGGCGGTTGCCCCACAGATAGAGATACTCCAGTTGAGTCAAGTTCTGTAGCAGCCGCGTAGGAAGATTCCGAATGCCGCAGGCGCCGAGGTGCAGCTCGCGAAGGAATCGCTCTACCACCGCGAACGACTCCGGGTGGATACGATCTCCAATTGGGTTGAAGTCGAGGACGATCTTCCGTACCCGCAGATGGACAAACGTCTCCGGTTCAAGAGAGGAGATGTGCTGTCGAGCCATGTAGAGTCCAAAGAAGAGCTGTCGTTCGGCGGATGGGAGGAACTCGGGCACGGCGTACAGGTCGTGGCAATGAACCTCCGCAAGAGGATGGTTGCACTCGCAGCGGGGTGCCGTCTGGTGTACGCTCTTCGGTGAGGGGCGGACTCTGACTGGACAGCTGGCGGAGCTTATCTGAAGGGAGAAAGCAGGCGCGAGGAAGAAGACGAAGAGGTATGCGAAGGCGAGAGTGAGTTGGCAAAGGTACATGGTTGATCTGATCCTTGCGTGATCTATTCCTGACTTGAACGAATTGCAACTTGATTGATCTTCTCTAAAATACATCTTAGTTCAGAAAGTTAATGATTAGATAATCTAATCTAGCTTATTTATCCGATGTAATCTATTCAATCTTACAAACAAACTTATTTTATCGATCTTATCCGCGTATATACGGTATTATCTATTGAATCTATCAAATGTAATATTATAGTCAAATCTTATCTTATCTAATTGTTGTCACTATTATAATCTAATCAATTTTAATCTAATCTACTCATTCTAATCTTAAGAGAGGATTACTGCTGCTGGAATTCTACCGCCCAAACAAGTTCAATGCACTGGATCAAACTTCGGAGCTCAGTCTAGGATGGGGGGTGCTGTCTGTTGCACTGATGACGATACGATGATCTGGCTGTCGCAACACTCCAAGGCATTGGAATAGTTCTTTGGAATAAACATATGTGTCATAATGTAATTGTAACAGTAATTACCATAATTTATAGATCGCCGTCGATTGCAAGCTACTTTTGGGGTGCTTTATTGTGACAGCTCGCTGTCAACGCATGTAAACAATTATTGCTCAGAATTACATAGAAAGTTCACAGAAAGTAGATTATAAAGTCAACCGTCAAACATTTAGCTCTGCGCTGAGCCTTCTCAGTTACGCCTCTATGCAACTATGATGAGGAAAATGAATAGACCCTGTGATGATGGTGACGAAGATGATGATGATTATTCATGCGGAGTCACTACATTGCTGATGAAGGACCATAAGACACTGGATGCGAGAACACGCATATACGTCGATTCATCCTGGTTTCTACCATCCGTGATTTGAACTGGAGGCTAGTAATGGTTTCCATTGTTTAACGACGTCTGATATCAGCCGTGTCTGATATCAATTATGATCTAACCTCATCTTAAAGTTAGTTATGCGACATGACCCGCTGTTCCATCGGAACATAATTTCGAGATTGATATAAAATGGAACTAATTGCAACTTGTCAGTGATCCCAAACGACTGGGTCGCTTGTTTTAAAGACAGTTTATGACGAATAAGCCACTGCCATCATGTAAAACTCTTCTCGCGGCTCAATTGGCATAATTGTTACTATTCTAGAAACGGTCGCCTAATTTCCATGACAGCTACTTGCTCAACTGTGTATTAGTAATAAATCTATCATTCTATGTTATGTGAGTTGGTCAACTAAACCGCAGTTTTTGTTCACTTGTTTTAATTGATTGTAGAACTTATACCATTTCGTAAGCCGATACGGACGGCGTGATGCCTGACGCAACATCATTGACAAGAACAGCACATTTTCGTCAGGCATATTGCAAGAAATAACTGGAGTGATCACGTCAGAAGCACCAGCTTATTCACGAGTTGAATGGAGTATAGGCTAACTGAATTGAAGAGTATGAACAAAGTAAAGTAATACCTGAATACGAAATGTTTTATCAATTTCTCTGAGCTTGGACGGTTTATCGCAGTCGTAATTGTTGTCTACAAAAGCCATGCTTATTAACGAACGCTGCATAGAATAGAACTGAATTAAATAACAGGTCCATACGCCTATGCGGAACATTATCGAATGAATAGAAAAAGACATAAACAGTATTACTCACAAGAGACAATGGAACCTGTTATATTACCTTTAATGACCATACTTGACTTTTCCTCCATGCAACACAAGTAAATTCTGACTTACCAGACATCACCAGGAATCGTAGCGCTGATGTAAAGGACACTTAGGAGCATATTAATTTTTGACAGACAGACAGACATATATACATACATACATACATACATACATACATACATACATACATATATACATACATATATACATACATACATACATATATACATACATACATACATACATATATACATATATACATACAAGCATACATATATACATACATACATACATACATACATACATACATATATACATACATACATACATACATACATACATACATACATACATACATACATACATACATACATACATACATACATACATACATACATACATACATACATACATACATACATACATACATACATACAAACATACATACATATATACATACATATATACATACATACATACATATATACATACATACATACATACATATATACATATATACATACATATATACATACATACATACATATATACATATATACATACAAGCATACATATATACATACAAACATACATATATACATACATACATACATATTTACATACATACATACATACATACATACATACATATATACATACAAACATACATACATACATATATACATACAAACATACATATATACATACATACATACATATATACATACATACGTACGTACGTACGTGTACATACATACATACATACATACATACATACATACATGCATACATACATACATACATACATACATACATATATACATACATACATACATACATACATACATACATACAAACATACATACATATATACATACATATATACATACATACATACATACATATATACATACATACATATATACATACAAACATATATACATACATATATACATACAAACATACATATATACATACATACATACATATATACATACATACGTACGTACGTACGTGTACATACATACATACATACATGCATACATACGTACGTACATACATACATACATATATACATACATATATACATACATACATACATACATATATACATATATACATACATACATACATACATACATACAAACGTACATACATTTATACATACAAACATACATGTATACGTACATACATATATACATACATATTTACATGTATACATACATACATACATACATACATATATACATACATATATACATACATGCATGCATACATACATACATACGTACACACATACATGTATGCATACATGCATACATACTTGCATACTTACAGACAGACAGACAGACATACGGACAATCAAACAAACGGGCAACGAGAAAGACAGACAGACGACCAGACATAATTGTAGAAGCGTACGTGTGCATCTCGCTGGTGAACAGTGAAAGCGTTTTCGTTGACTATATCGGATTATAGTAATTTAATGCCGTGCGAGGATTGATGGAACAACTGAGTCGGTTGGTCAGTCGCTGATTAGGCAAGGTTCCAATTTATTTAAAGTCTGCCCCGATTATCCGTAGCCAGAGCAGTTTCGAAACACCTCAGGCTCTACGTTATCACCCTTCAGGCATTCAAAGTTCAAGAATTCCTGCCAAAATCCTCTGGTCTATCTGGCAAATAAAATCGGTTATTCGTTTGTCAACTCCGGACAACTATACTCAGAAAACGCGGCATTCGTTAATGATCTGCTTAAAATCAACAATTGTCACTAACAAGAAACTCTTACGATATGATTGTGATCTATAAATATCGAGATCACGTTTGTCGCTTTCAGCCACGCAGCAGATTTCCCAGTGGAGCGAATTCTACTCGTCGAGAAACTACGACGTGATCCAGGAAGCCACGCGTACGAGATAGGGTCAACACTTAAGAAAATACGGGGTGGATGTTGTTGCACGCGCGATCACCTGTTTGTTCGTCCAGGACGCAAATATTATCTTCTCAAACAAATCTGGTTTCATCTGATGACATTGTCAAATGAATCGGTGACGTTAAAACAGATAAACCGATGACCAGCATCAGCAGCGTGAATAGAAGAATAACAATAGACAGTTTCGTTATCATCGTATATTATCTTAGGTCTGTTGATTATAAGCGATTATGCTGCAGGCATCGTTATTGCGCAGTAATTCATTACCGTAAACTTCAAATTTATTGAGCATCGAAAGAAAATCAATTGCAGGGCACCAGCTTATTCACGATGGGCGATTAGTGATGAGCGAGCATTTGAGTACATCGCTGGTGGCTGATGCACAAAGCTTCAGCCGATGGAACCAATTGAACCAAGCCGTATTTATGTAACGTTTCATCAAGAGAATTGCTTAAAGTCCGTTTTAGGCGACACTGGGCGAAAACGCACTTGAATGGTAACCCTGAGGCTCATATTTAAGTGAATCCATAGGATCAGTCAACAAGACAGAAAGGTTGGATGAGCATTTTGAAAAGGACTGCCTTGCCTTGAAAACGAAATCACACAAGATAATGAGCAAAAATGGAGGATGTAGGGAGAGATATTGAGCGGAAATGGCGATAACATACACAGAAAGATATTGAGCAGAAGGGCACATTCATGGAAAGATATTGAGAGTAGGCCTACATCTTGACACATATTATTATTATTAATTATGCATAGTGTTCAAATAGAACATAGACCTACACCCCATTGTTATGGAGACGTAGCTGTCAATTCTAAACATTATTCAATAAACTTTACATGTACTAATTAATAAAAGTGTGAACTTACGATTACTTCAACAGATTTTACGAGCGGAGTCCAAGCTTATCAGATTTCAGATTTCGACAAATAATAATTATATTCAAAACTGTCCAACATGCGAAAGATAGGGCCCACATATAATTTTGTGGCGCTGATGATTATGATGATGATGACGACGACGACCACGACGACGACGATGACGATGACGATGACGACGACGATGACGATGACGACGACGACGACGATGACGATGACGATGACGATGACTATGATGATGATGATGATGATGATGACGACGACGACGATGATAATGATGATGATGATGATGATGGTGATGATGACGACGACGACGACGACGATGATGATGACGATGATGATCTAGTAGAATGGACAGAAGGAATCCGAGAATAATTAATGAGTAAAAGACTATATTATCCGATGTGAGTTGTTTACGATGTGATCTGAATAAAATATACCTGAGGTTAAGTATCGGGTTAAGGAGACATGGATCAAAATCATCTATGTACCCGTACCTTCCGTGGATTTAAGGGAACTTGCTGACGAGAATACTTCTTCCATAGAGATGGGATAGACCGCAAAGAAATTAGGATTGGAGATGTTCATGAAAGATCGACTTATTAGTATTGGGGATTTTGTCAACATGTTAATCGGAAATATTAGTGAAATAAGTATTAAACGTTTCTGCCATTCAAGTACTATCAGTAATTTCAGTGCCGTTTGGCGATATACTTTTGATTATCGAGTCGGTTTTTTCGTTTTCAGTATCAACCAAATAATAATAATAGAGTTATTAATAATAATAATAACAACAACAATAATAATAATAAATATTATAGAATTCTTTTTGTAGCACTTCTCCATCAATAAAACCATCTGCGAAGATTAGCCATTCTATAGCCCCCATAATGTTTAGAATACCGATGGATCACTTGTACCTCAGGAAAAATAATAATAATAATATAAATAGTAAAATAGATCTGAACAAAATGACTTTAGGCAAGCTCCCCCTCCTTTTTCTATCCTCTATAATGACGTCAAGTCTTTTCTGGCTGCGATGAGCGACTACCGTGTTGGTCACCAGGACCATGAACTAACAGAGACAAGTGGCTGGCATTACGTTGAGCGGTAGAACCATTTAAATTCAGGAGGACATCACTTCCGTCGCAGGCAAAACCATTTGATCTCACTGACGCCACCTCTCGACGATTTACAACCGGAGAAGTGGCCGATCCTGTCGCGCAAGGAGTCTGGGCACGTGCGGTCCTGATCCTAGACGCACCTGCCAGTACCAGCAGATTTATTGCAACGCCAAAAGGATACCCCACGGAAGAAGTCTTTGCCAGGAGGCGATCGAACGAACAGTCGAGTAAATTCGCATCCTTGGTGACAGGTAAACGACGAACAGCTGCCCGCCCAGTGCGAAATGACATTGTGGGTGGCAATTGCATCAGGTGGGATAAGCAACGCGATTAGGACCAAATCACCGTGGGGATTGATACGTATTTATGTATGTATCTATGTGTGTGTGTGTGGATGTGTGTGTGTATGCATGAATGTATGCATGTATTTATGTATGTATGTATGTATGTATGAATGTATGCATGTATTTATGTATGTATGTGTGTATGTATGAATGTATGTATGTATGTATGTATGTAGGTATGTATGTATGTATGGATGTATGTATGTATGTATGTATGTATGTATGTATGCATGTGTGTATGTATGTATAGGTACGTACGTGCGTAGGCTACGTATGTATGATTAGCAATTTAGATATTTAAATATTTAGATTCTTACAATAGCCCGTGTTCAAATATTCAGATGCATAGATATTAATATTGTTAGATAATGGAATATTAATAAGATATATGGGCAATATATATATATATATATATAAATTTCAAATATTTGAATTTTTTATGTCTATATATTTCTATTTCTTGATAATTAGATAATTAATTATATGAATTTGTATATTGGATGGATCCGGGAGTTTAACGACCGCTTTTGACAATGGAACCGTTGCAGTCGACAGAAATTTGCTTGGCATATTACATCACTTACAGCTCTTTCCTTATTTGTATATTATTCATTTGCTTGGATAATAAGACATTTTAAAATGAATATTTAGTTGCTCAGATATTTGAAACGTCTGTTGAGGGAAGGATAGATTTCGTGCGTAAACGAAATATTATTAGTCGGTGGTCGATTCCTTGAGTGCAGCGCTGTAGAATGCAAGAGAGCTTACGATAATCCTGCATTATAGTTGCTTAGAATTGATCAAATGAAACTCAAAGGCCATCGGCCGAGACCCCCCTTCCCCGTTTTTCTCAGCATCCGGAAGCGCTGGCCTCAAGCAGGAATGTAAAGAGAGAACGTTGTTTAAACGGTTGTAGTTGTGATCACCATAGACGAAGACTTGTTCCTGGGTTTTGGAAAATGGGATATAAGGAGACAGGCAGCAAAACATTCAATTCTCAAACATGGATGCCGAAAAAAAAGGATGAAGAGTGGTAACTGAGTAGATATTTATAACATCTACATGAAGTATATAAAGCGAAATAAACAGCTTCGTTCCCTCAATCTGAAATTTTTAAGAGGACCGTCCCCCTCCTTTGCTTCGGTTAGATTAATATTAACGTAGATAAGATCCAATGAGATTAAATTCAATTATCTTACCTATAATAAAATTGACTTCGATTACAACAAAGTAAAGTTTTTTTATATTTATTTTGACAAGAACAGATTAACTTAGATACTGCTTGCATTGGTCAGATGCTATTAACTTGGATAAAATTAGATTAACTTAGATAAGATAATATCAACCTGGATTAGAATCGATTAACTTAGATTATAGATGATGTACGTACATATTTTTATGACGTCGTCATCTTCTTGTAGTCCCTTTCCTGCCCCTGCATTCAACGGGGACTTTTCTTTTATAAGAACCGGAAGTAGTCCCAGAGCGAGAGAATTCCTTGTACTAACTCATTTCCCAACAGGCCGAGGGCGCCTCTGTAATTAAACTCCGACCGGAAGAGGCCGACTCCGCGCATGCGTGATCATTGTGCAAGTGACTGGCGCTGATGAGGTCCTTCCGGGGCAGGCTGTGATTGGCTGACATGTCACGCCATCTGTTGACCGCTGAGTGACAATTGTGTCTGGCGCAACCGCCTAGCGACGAGACTAAGAACTAAACGAAACCGTGGCGCTGTAAACTGTGCGTCCTTATCGAATAACCTCTGATCAACTACTAGCGCTAAATAATACAGCAAGGTCGCCTCATTTGTATAGCGCCTACACAACGGTTGTGCTGTTTGTCGGAAAGGTTGGATTCTTAATTAGGAGTGTGTTTCGAGCAGGGAAAACTGTTAGAATGTCAACGAGGAACACAGAACTTGGAATTTGTGTGGAATCACCAGGGGTTTGATTTTTGAGGGCTCGCCCTAAGTAATGTTCAACATGTACCTGTATGTATGTATGTATGTATGTATGTAGGAAGTTGGTTGAGACGCCGTGAGACCTAAGTCATTAGAAATGCGGAGATGAAGTGAATTGCTAATCACACAATCGAAACGTATTCCAACTGAATATGATAATCATTGAGCGGCATTTGTTTTACTGCTGTTAAGTAATTTATCCATTTTCTTTTGTATTGAATAATATATTTGATGATTGTTTGATAATTTAACTGATTTGGCAATTTATTTATCATGTTGTGCAATTCATCATTAATTTAATGATTGATGTGATTAATTGATTTCTCTATTTATTTACTAATTTATTTATTTGTCTATGCATTTATTGTTTAATCTGTTTCTCAATTTATTTCGTTTTCCGTTTCTGTTTGGTTCTGTATGTCTGTATGTGTCTGTCCGTCTGTCTGTGTGTGTCTGTCCGTCTGTCTGTATGTGTCTGTCCGTCTGTCTGTATGTGTCTGTCTGTCTGTCTGCTTTGTCTGTCTGCCTGTCTCTTATTTCTGTCCATTTGACTGCTTCTGCTCGTCTTTATACTTCTGTCTTCCTGTATGGCTCTGTCTATATTTCTGCGTCCCTCAGACCTTCTCTCGCCCTCTTCCTGGTTGCGTCTGTTCTCTTGTCTGACCATTTCTCTGTGTCCTTGTGTATGTCTACGAATGGGACATGATGGTGTTGGTCATTGGTGGAGCAGGTGGTCGGCTGGACATGGTAGTGGTGGTGGTGGAGGAGGGTGGTAAAACCCGGCGGACTATCAGTTGACCGGATCTAATGGATCAGCCATTGACGACCTTCATATAAACGTCTCCTAGGTATCAATGTGTCCATTCACGTTCGTAGATGAGCAACGACTGTGTCAAATGGCGCTATATAAAGTCTCGACGGACAGCTGGGCTCGCTTAGAGGAGATTTGAGTGTAGGACGGAATAAAATACTAGTAATGGTATTGTAGTTGTGGAAGGGAAAGAGGCAGTAAAGGTAGTAGCAGCAGTTCAAAATATAATAATGATGAGAGTCAGTAAATTAATCGTTCATGTTTTAACGTCAACATTTTATTTTAACGATGGTTATAGTAATATAAAATGTGATAATAATGATAATAATAACAACAATAATGTTAATTGTCTCCGGGCAATTTCTGTAGCTCCTGAGGGATCAGAACTATACCACGAGTGAAACTAATAATAATCATAATAGTGATAAAGAATTATTTTGGTCATAGGGATAATTTTATACTAAAACCTATCAGCTGCACAATGCAAAGTGATGGTTTGCTTACACACCTTTAAGTCGCTTATACTAAATGCTACAAAAGAATGCAATTTGATAACGAGTGATTGCATTCATAAATAAATACCTTAATAATAAATACCTCGAAATACCTTTTTCGGACAACAATGGGCTTTGTGGAATGAGATAATGCGATGTTGTCAAACACCGAACCTATCCCAGGAAACAAAACGCATCCATACTACATTGCGTGTCTAACAAGGAAAATTCCATGGATAGAAAAAGGTAGTTTTTCCAGAAACGTCAATGATCTTTAATACTATATTAAGTTGTTTCACTTATATAATCGCGAGTCAAACCCCGAACTTGCCTATCAATTTCGTATTGCCAGTACATAGCGCTTAACGTATATATGTAACACCAGTATCCTCGTGCAATAGTAAATTAAGAATTTATCACCAATCGAGATCGTAATTGAAATTTGCACCCTGTGTAGGACTGGTATCTGAGATGGTCGCTAAGCTGTTAGCAAAACGTAAGTCATATGTTGAGACCCAATTTACCAAAAGTGACCGTGAGGAACGAAAATGCACGGGTAGAGTGATCTAAACTCTAGATTCAAGTTCAACAAAAGAAGAAACTCGTTTACTTGAAGCATCAACCAGGGCCGTACCGAGGGAGGGGCCAGCGGGGCCGTGGCCCAGGGCGCAAATATGGAAATGGCGCAAATTTCAGGATGGAATAACTTATTACTCCATAAAATGCATTAGTTTCAAAATGTGGGGCGCCAGATTTATACTAGGCACAGGACGCAATAATAGCTCGGTACGGCCCTGGCATCAACACTCTCGTTGGATTGACTCCGGCTGTTTTAAGACCAGAATGATATATTGGAGAGAACGATGAGTCTGTGGACTGCGTTGTACTCTGTCCAATACAATTGAGTCGCACTTAAATCCCATTTACGAAGCCTCTGCAGTGGATAAATCAACCTTCAATGGGGCTTTTACGAAATAATGTATTAATTTTCAAGTCTCGTCGAAAGATTTCTGCGTTAGCAAAACCCACGTCAGGAAGACTAGCTTAACACCGGCGCTATACCTATAGATCAAGTCAGCAATAGCCTGTACCAGGTCAAAACGTGGAAGGTCAAGCTGCTTACCATGGCATAGACCGAACAGACCCAGTCCAACACAATCATGTAGGCTACATGTAGTTTATGACGTTATCATTTTGCTAAAGGCCTGACTACTAAGATTGAACTGTCTTACTAAGACGGCGTCGTTAATTAAAACGAATAATTGACCCACTATCAGCGTTAAAGTAATTGTTCTTCGTCTGTAAGACGTTGGACAATGTCTTTATACATTATGACAGTCGCAACTTGACTTTATTTTTGTGCAGTTATAACTGCTTTGAAAATAGCAATTATTAGATGCATAAATTACAGGGTATATTGTATTGAATCGGCCAATAGGTCTTAAGCTTAGAATTTGGTAATAAACAGTTATGTTCAAATAATGTTGCAAATAAACAGGGCTAAGAGTTTCCTACTCAAGATGTCCATTTCGTTGCGGTTTATTTCTTAGTTTTCATTCATTTACAAAAATACAATTGTTTATTTAATTCCATCGGACCTCCAAATGCTTTCCATTTATTAACCTCCTCAAACGTCCGATAGAACGCCGTATGCACACATCCACACAGACACAGACAGAGAGAGTGACACTGCGGTTCTAGCATGTCCTACAACGTCCCTCCTCACCATAACTCAAAGACAAACAGACAGGCAGATACAACGAGACACAGAGTGAGACAGAGACATATATACAGGGACTCAGAGAGACATAGATACATAGATAGTGATAGCCAATCGCTACTTTAGATCATAAGCAGTTGTACTGACAAATATCACGTGCTTGACGACTGTGTAAGTGTGTGTCATGAAGAAATGATGATGACCGTCGCCGTCCTCCAGGCTTTGGACTGGCACTACCAGGGTATGGTTCTAACATGCCCTGCACTGTCACTCATCACCGTAACTCACACTATATCAACGCTCTCGTTGCCTGGTTTCCCTCACCCTATCCTGCTTTACTACGATACTCACCTCAACATGAGTCTTGGTTAACTAAACATGCCTCACGAATCCTCATTCTGTTTCCCTAACCTACCTTTAATACTTGCACAACCTCAAATATTATCAACCATGCCAATGCGTGTGTCAAAATGATTTTGCGTTCACCTCATCAATTGAAAATACCTAGCGTAACGGAATGTTCATTCGCTAGATGGCTGACAAAGCCCTAAAGACGTTCTAAACGACAAGAGATAAACACCTTTATTTCCTTTTAAAACACATTCATTAATAAACATACCCTACTCATTTCATTATGTGTGTGTGCAAACTTACTAAACATGCATAATCAAACTAACTCCACCAGTGTCAGTCTCAAGCCTTGATAAGGGAGTAGGGCGACGCTGATTATCTTTGTTACCACAAAGTGTCGCTAAACTGCAGCTAGCTAACTTTATTAATCACAAGTTAAGCAAATGCCAGCATTCTCGTGGCAGTCCCAATCCCAAACATGAATAAGGGAAAACAACAACGACGACGACGACGACAACATAATTGTGTTTATTATTATTATTATTAATATAATAGTAATGATAATGGCAGCAGTACAAAAGGCCAATGTTATCCATCTATAATCGGTGGTCAATGATAATGCTGTTCTTAGACACCGATATTGTCCCATTCTATATAATTATAAATTAATGCATTATTTAACACGCGGACTGTCTAGCATTCGTCATCACTAACATTATAGATCTCTCACGTATCTCCTCGAAAAAAAGCAGATCTTGACAATCATAATCGGTCTAACTTAAGACACCACCCCACTCATCGTCCACTCCAAGCTCAATTACTCCAAATCTCTTTTTCTGAACCTTGAAGCCTCACAACTGAAACGTCTAAAATTCATCTAAAACTCACTAGTGTCATTTGTGGCCATTCTGTTATTTTTAAGTGATAACACAGATAATCCGAATGCACCTTCCAAAAATTAGAGTTAGACGTTCAGGTATGCCCGGAAGGGAATGGTCAGTGCTCAACTCAATTAAACTATGTTATTAGTGAGCTAGCTGGTAAAGAACTTCAAGGAGACCAAGGTATATATGTTCTGAACAAATCTATAACTATCGTTGACGTCGTCAAAATGATAAAGAAGACGATTTGCCCGCCTGTAGGAACAAGTTCAGCGCGACAATTTTAAGCAATACAATGACTGGCTGATTGTAAAAAAACAAAGCTTTTGCGTTGCACAAAAAGCAATTCGAAAAAGTTCGGAATATTTTGTGAAAACAATTTCTAAAATCTAAACCATGGCACGAGTGTTCTATAGGCTATTACCTAACGGTAACACTAAAGAAATTCAACAATTTAGTTAGCGGAAAAAACTATTTGAACATAACAATGTGATGCCTTTCTGAAAGCACTTGAAATAGCCGAACAAAGTGGAAAAATATCGTGTTTTTCATATAACCTTAAAATTGTCCTGTAATTGGTCAAATATAGATACTAGTGTTGAATTCTATACTTTATCTGTTCCTCCATCATCACTGCCTGTCATCCTGCATGTACATCATCTGCATCAGACTCTTCAATTTTATTGTAAATTGAAGTCTTGCCTTGTCAGGAACTCTCAACCAGATACACTTGTTCGTCCACCATAAAATCCTCGACCAAACCGACACCCGCCTTAACAGTTGCTCTGTCACGTCAGACCCTCTGGAAATCGGACTCCGACCTCCCACGGACATTGAACAGCCCTTCTTATTCAATGGAGCGCCCGTGAATAAGCTGACGCACTACGCTTGGTTTTCGAGTGACTCTTTAGAAGTTTTGAGATTACTATTAAGTTAAGGTGCAAGGATTCTAATAGAAAAAAATGTAGCAATGCGTTACATGCGAAAGACTGTAGTTTCGGATTATGCAGGTGTTCAAAGTTCATATGTTATTTATCGAATATATAAAATGATAGTTTATATAAAAATGTATATAATTTCATGTATAAACTGCATATCTAAAAATAAGACGGACTATGATTCCTTCGTTATCTGATTCCTCTCTCTTTGCAGTATGTTGTTCAACCGCGTAGATAAGTTTCAGTAAGAAAATCGCTCGAATTAAGTGCATCATAGACTTTTGTAGTCTATGATGCATTATGCACAGGTGTTGGATGTCTTGGTTCAGTTGCAAGAATGTAGGCCTACTCCATCCTATAAATCGATCTGTGATAATTATTATATCAAATCCACCTAATTGTTTCTTCCTCCTTAGTCCTTATTGCTATTGTTCATGCTTTATCTGATGCTTCAATTTGTCCTGATTGGAGATTTCGATATTATCGTAGCCGTTGTCTGTTATCGTTATACAGACGTCAGAGACGTAGTTTGCCCTCCGATCATTTGGTGCTTTATAGGTAATAATAATGTCTTTAGATTTATATAGCGCCTATCACAGAATGACTATTCATAGGCGGACTCAGCACAAAATCTCCGGGGGAAAGAAACGTCCTTAAAGAGCGAGAAGCTAGTCATTAGTTTGATCCTTATAAATGGAGAAAGGTCATTCCAGATAGATTGACCAACAACAGCAAACACCCGGTCTTAGGCCTGTGCAATCTTAGTCCTAGGCACAGAAAGATCAAGACGATCAACGATCAAAGAACACGATGAAACTGCAGATGATGGCTTTCGCAAAGTCAGTTAGATATATCGCGGCACAGTCTAGCTGAGCCTTGGGATCCAGAAAGAGGTTCTTGTAGTAGATGCATGCTCTCACAGGAAGCCAGTACAAGACTTCAAGCATATAATTGATATGTGCATAGCGATGAAGTCGGGCTATGAGCATGGCCGAAACATCAAAAAGCCGATTGAAGGGGAGAAAGACGCTATTTTGGTAGGCCCATTAGAAGTGAGTTGCAGTAGTTTAGGCGGAAACAGACACACGCAGGAACTATCATGGTGGTAAAGTCAGAGAAAGAGATCGATATAATCGAGCAGGGCTTGCAGATGATCCTCTGGAGAAGACGCTGCCAGTGTAGGTTTCCACTGTTCCTCTTGATCTCATTCTCCATCCGACAATGATCACTATGGTCCAACATCATGCTTTTGCTCTTGCGAATCCTGCTTCATTGAATGTTTGCGCTTCTACTGTCCGTGCTAGGATATTGATCTAGGCCTCTGTCATCCCGGCTCACTGTTTCAAAGGCACTCCTGTTCGACTTGGTATCTCACATCGAAAGAATGGCTCACACACTGCAAGTAGTCCTCTTCAAGTTTTCAAATAGATTGTAGCGCAATATTGTGGTTAATAATCGATAGCTGTTTATAATTTTATCAGAAAACTGAAAATCTGTTCTCTGTCTTAGTAATCGAATGTTGACTTTTTTTTATCAAAGCTGGTCTGAGAGAAATTGAAATTGGCGTGTTATATATATACAAGTGCGATGCGGAAACCTTACCAGAACCTGTGAAACGGTTGAGCTTCAGTCAACATTTGAGGAACGTTTGAAGGTGTTTTACCGAGTAACAATTCGCAGTATCGAAAATAATTAACTTTGATAATAAGCGGCATCGCATTCTTTTCACTTTGGTTATTAGGGGATAATTTGACGCTAAAATCGATTGTCACCGGTAACGACGGCCTAACTAAGCGATGTTTCGTCTTGAGCAGCTGCTCTCTACTCTGCATATTCCTACATCATCATCTCACAAAGCTCTGCATGAGATCGCCAGTAACACACTGTCATTGATAATCCCATATTTTTACGTGATTCATCGTCACACTATTTAAACCTATGTACATGATCATCCAGAGCCCACTCTACAACTATCTTCACAATGAAATGGAGTGGGTGAGACTATCTCATTAACACGTAACCCTCTCGTGACAGTAGGCCTACTCCCATAATATTGCACACTATTTTATTCTGACAACTGACGGCTTTACGATTACATTTACGTGCATCAATGTACAAATGCTCACGTGCACTTATGCATACACATACATGCACATAGACAGACACCCAGCAAGGTGCAGTAGGCCTATAGAGCCTCATCATCGACGTTCATTGTCAGTTTAGAGGAAAGTTTGTGATCTCAGACCGAGATGGAGTGATGCTTTCTCATGATTTAATACCTAGAGTATGTAATAAACAGGAAAACACCCCTACGGAAATGGGATATATTGATCAACATACCAATTACTCTTAATATTTTAATGATTAGAGGTAAATTTTTCCATTTTCAGAGTCTTTTCTCTCGGCGTTATACCAATATTGGCATCGTAAAGAAAATTACAGTTCATAAGCCGAGGAAATGCTGAGTTTGATAACTTTTTATAACGACCGGGGTTCTAGGAGAGATGGTAAGTTATTTCCGTAAATCACAGGTAAAATTCACGTTGCAAGGGTGAATCAATAGCCTATCTAGTATAAATTCAAAACCGTATCTAAAATCTTATGTTAATTCATGTTCCGCTTTGCGAACAGTTTGTTACCACCCGCCTTTAAAAATTATTTCATCTGTGTGTCTGACCTGCATCCTCACAATACCAGAGTGAACGTGATTATCGAGCGGAATTTGCTAGAACCAATTCTCGTATATTTTCGATCAAATGCACTGGCCCGACTGCTTGGAACAATCTGTCTCCAGACATTCGCAATCTGATTACCTTACATGTATATTCATTTACAAAGTTGTTGCGCGAAATCGAATAGAGCTATAACATGTATAATTCATTAATTTCCTTATATTGACAGTATTGCCATTCTATTTTTCCGTCGATTTCTTGTCTTTTTATTATTGATTCCTTTTCGTTTTTCCTTTTTGTCGCATTAGTGTCTATATCATAAATTATGTCAATTGTTTACGTTACATTTTATTCGAAGCGACTCATTTTCTCGATTAGTTTAGTTTAGCTTAAGTGGTGTTTAACTCTCTTCTAGTTAAGAATTAACGTTATAATATACCTAGGTGGTCCTACCTAGCAGGACTATGGATTGTCCTTTCTGGGTCACCTGTTGTTGCTTATTGATGAAAAGATAATTTGTTTTCTACTTAGTTTTAATGGCTCCAATAAATGAATTGAATTGAATTATATGGTGCCACCGGTAATGTTCATCTCAATAATAGTGATAATAATAATAATAATAATAATAATAATAATAACAATAACAATAATAAAAATAATAAAAATAATAATAGCAATAATAATAATAATAACAATAATAATAATAATAATAATAATAATAATAATAATAATAATTGAATTGAGAATGATAGAGCACGAGTGTGGCTTGATTGGACTACAACTCAATCGCGAAAAATGCGAAGTCATCACACAGTCGGGTGAATCGACGGAACATCAGGCCCTTCAGCACTTTAGCGAAGTTTCTCCGGAGGAGGCATGTCTTCTGGGAGCGCCGCTATCGCCGAAGAAGCGCTAACAACATGCCTGGAATTCAGATGTTCCGAACTGGCACTTGCAGCCTCAAGACTGGAAAACATTGCTAAGCATGACGCGCTGGGCTTTCTAAGAAACGCTCTGTGCTCTCAGAAGGTACTGCACACATTGAGATGCTTCCTCTGCTTTGAACATCCGCTGCTGGAAAAATACAACGATATACAAAGAAAAGGCCGCTCTTCAATATTGAACATCAATCGAAATGACAATCAATGGCTACAGGCGTCTTTACCAGTCAAATTAGGAGGTCTGGGCATACGTCGGGCTGCTTCGCTTGCGCTTCCTGCCTTCTTGGCTTCGGCTGCAAGCACCTGCGTCTTCCAATCCTCCATGCTGGGCCACGATCAAGTATTCACAGATGAGCAGATGGTATTGATGCTGCAACGATGGACCGAAGTCGGACAGACAACGCAACCGGACAACCAAGCAGCATACAAACAAGCCTCTTGGGACAAGCCGCTGTTGAAGAAAGTGAAGGACTTACTGATCGACTCTTGATCGACGTACCATCAAGCAAGACTTAAAGCGGCTGCAGCGCCTCATGCAGACGGCTGGCTATTCGCTCTTCCGATATCATCATGTGGATTGTTAATGGATGACGAAACGATCAGAGTAGCGGTGGGTCTCAGACTTGGATCGATGATATGCGAGCCTCACACGTGCCCATGTGGGTCGAGGGTGACGGCAGATGGTTCGCATGGCCTATCATGCAGTCTAGGCCCGGGCCGAATTGCCAGACATGGGACAATTAATGACGTCATAAGCCGAAGTCTTACGCAAGCTGGAATGCCTAACATCAAGGAACCATCAGGACTTTCACGAACGGATGGCAAAAGACCAGACGGCTTGACACAGATACCATGGCGAGGGGGGGCGTAGCCTCGTATGGGACGCCACCATAACAGACACTGTTGCTCCATCATACATCCAGGCGACGGCTGCTGCGGCAGGGGCAGCAGCGGAAATGGTGGCCACAAGAAAGAATGCGAAATACGTCCACCTGCTGACCAACCATCATTTTGTACCAGTGGCTTTTGAGACCCTTGGCCTCATTAACATCAATGGACTAAACTTTATTAAGGATCTGGGTAAACGTTTAACACTAAGCACTGGAGATATTGGAGAGACATCTTATCTTTTCCAACGCCTAGCTACCGCAATCCAACACTTAAATGCGGTTGCCTTCAGAGGCACATTTGCCCTGCCACACACTGCCGAGTGAGTTGCCGTTCCAGAAAATCCTCACATCTCCGGATATTGTTTGTATCGCCTGCGGGATTATTAATACCTCGGGCAAAAAAATATAATAATAATAATATTAATAATAAATAATGTAATAATAACAATTATAATAGCAATAATAATAATAATAATAATAATAATATATAATAGTAGTTTTAACAATAATAATAATAATAATAATAATAATCTGACCTTGTCAATCTGCTCCTAAAGGGAGGTCTATCCGAAGAGGTGAATGACGTCATCTATGGGGCAAACCTTTTAGCCCTGAGCAAGAAGGACGGAGGCATAAGACCGATCGCCGTGGGCTACACATGGCGTCGTCTGGCGGCAAAGTGCGCTAATTCGCATGCGGTAACAAGGCTGTCTCAACTGCTCGCCCCCATTCAGCTTGGGGTAGGCATTCCAGGAGGCGCTGAGGCAGCTGTCCATGCGACACGTCGCTGGATTTCCACAATGCCTGAGGACAGCGTCCTAGTGAAGCTCGACTTCGCCAATGCCTTTAACACTCTGCGCAGAGATTGTCTTCTAGAGGCAGTTGCTAGAGAGATCCCAGAGCTCTACCACTTTGCTCACGCTGCCTATTCAAATCGTCCACTGTTGCGCTATGGTTCAAACACAATTCGATCTGAAGAAGGAACGCAGCAAGGCGATCCTTTGGACCTCTGGAATTCTGTCTTGTGCTGCAACCGATTCTGATGAAGCTTCGTTCGGATCTGCGTATCGGATATCTAGATGACCTGACATTGGGAGGTAACAAGGAAACAGTGGCCGACGACGTTCAATTAATCGAGCAGGAATCAAAGAATCTGGGATTGCTATTGAACCGCAGCAAATGCGAAATCGCGTGTAAAAACACCCAGATGCCGAACAATGACCCTGCGTTCCAAGAGTTCACGAGCATAGCCCTCGAGGATATGACCTTGTTGGGTGCACCTCTGATTCCAGGTCCAGCTGTGAACATGGTCGTTAATGCAAAGGCCTATGACCTCGAGAGGGCAATCGGAAGATTGTCCTTGCTTTATACACATGACGCTCTGGTTCTGCTGAGAAACAGTCTAAGTGTACCGAAGCTCTTGTACAGTCTGCGCACAGCCGTCTGCGCTGATTGCCCGGGCTTGGCTCGGTTTGATCAACTGCTGAGAGAAGGACTGACAACCATTTTTAATGTGGACCTTGACAATGACCGCTGGCTCCAGGCTTCTTTGCCGGTGAGAGATGGTGGTCTGGGAGTTCGTTGTGCATCTACGCTGGCACTTTCTGCCTTTCTGGCTTCTGCTGCTAGTACAAGCGAACTCCAGGCATGCATCCTACCAACAGAATCTGCTGAGGAACCATATGAACTTGCGAGTTCAGCACTCAACGCTTGGAAGACCCTGACAGATGCAGAACCACCAACAGGAGCAGCGAGTCATCGCCAGAAAGAATGGGACCTCCGATTCACAGACAAGGCATGGAAAGGTCTGCTGGATTCCAATAACAATCCATGTGACCGTGCTCGCCTGCTGGCCTCACGAGTACCTAATTCTGGAGACTGGATGCTAGCGCCCCCTGTGACTGCCCTAGGCCTGCGCCTCTCAAACGAGGATGTACGAATGGCAGCCAGCTTGAGGCTAGGAACGACGCTCTGCGAGCCACATTTGTGTCACCAATGTCAAGAGAGCGTCGACGCAAAAGGGCTCCATGGACTAATTTGTAGAAGAGGCAGCGGAAAACATCAACGACATAGCATGTTGAACGATGTCATCTGGAGAGCTCTTGGCAGGGCGAAGATTCCAGCGCAAAAGGAACCTCTCGGCTTGCTAAGAGAAGATGGAAAGCGACCGGACGGCGTCACGCTCATTCCTTGGACACGTGGTCGATGTCTGGCATGGGATGTGACAGTGCCCGACACCTACGCCAAGTCACATCTTGTCGACACATCTATCAGAGCTGGCGAAGCAGCCGAACGCGCAGCTAAGACGAAGAGGGCCAAGTATTCCACCATAACCAACACCCACGACTTCGTAGCCCTCTCCTTGGAATCCGGCGGCTCTTGGAGCAGTGAAGGACTGCAGTTCATCTCAGAGTTGGGTAGTCGAACGAGTGCTGCAACCCACGATCCAATGGAGACGTCATTTCTGTTCCAACGTATCTCGGTTGTTCTTCAGCGTGGAAACGCAGCCTGACTCTTCGGGACATTGCCAACACTTAGCTCATCATGGGCGATAACAGCATAATGTGAAACATATATAATAATAATAATAATAATAATAATAATAATAATAATAATAATAATAATAATAATAATAATAACAATAACAATAATAATGATAATAATAACAATAACAATGGTATTTATATTATTATTAACAGTAATCACTGTAATTGTAGTCGTCATTGTCCGACCATTAGTTGAATTATATTTTGACTGCAAAATTACAGGGATTACTGTTAAATTGGACCTAAATTCATGAATTATAATAATGATAATAATTATGATAGTAATAATAATTATTACCATTATAAATATAATTATTATTGTAATAATAATGATTATTATTATAATTATTATTATTATTTTCATTGTTGCTACAAACATTATTATTATTATTAGTTGTAGTTGTAGTGGTTACAAAAATGACAATTTCTATTCCTTCACAGGTTCTCGGAACCACTGATTATGAAAACAAGGCAGGCAAGTCAATTAAAAACTGAAGACTGCTAATTATATATTAATTAATTAATGGGGAGTCAATCCCCTCTAATTAAATATTCATTAATTACTCTGGAATCAATTCCTTCTGAGTGACGGAGGCAAAGCCCCGTCCCAAGTGAAGGGAATACGTCAGTTGACCTCACGTACCATGTGCGCACGTGTGATCACCATTGGTGACTCTATCTGCTGAACTGTGGATTGTTTTTTTCTTCCTGATCTAAAAGTTTGGTTGAACTGTCAAATAAACGGAACGGCATGGCACCATTAGCGTCTAAATTTTTAGCTATCAAGGGAGTCATTCAAAACTAATGATTCCAGTGGAATCCTACATAGTGTAAAAAATAAGAGACGGTGACGCAGTGTTGAATCCAATGGAATTGTATTTTATTTCCTTTCTATGAGATTATAATAGCTGACAGAACGCATCCACTTACATGTACATGTACAATTACGAAGCTTCAGAGTTAGACAGATCACCGAAAACAATTTAGGAGTTATAGCCCTGTATGTTAGGATTTAGCCTATTACTAATCTGGCCTGGGTAAACAAATCTTGCCTCATTTGAAATCGCAATTGATATTGAATGGGAAGTCTTAACCTGGACATAGGTGGTCGCCAAAATATTAATGGAAGTTAATTAATGCGAATTCGACATACTGCAGGGTGCGTGTTTGAATACACTGGCACTTAGCGTTGGGGGTAACGTTTTGGGAATTGTGAGTTTACGAATAACTGCATAACCTGCCAAATGTCGATGGGTATCCATTCTACACATGCAGGTTCCCACATGTGTGCTTGGCCCCTCGCTAGTCAATGAAATGTTTTGCTAAACGATAGCACTTACATTTACATGTAAGTTTTTAGTGATATTTGCCACGTCTTGGTTAGCACAAATGTGAGTCTCCCTGTGGGATTTTGAACAAATCCTTCACTCTCCACCAATGGCCTATCCTGTCGTCACGTGTGCACTTCTGCACTTTGGAAGGATGGCAGTTGGAATATCAACTACAGTACAGTTGTAGGCCTACTCCACCGCATACGGTTATATTCCACAATTATCACATATAATTATTTTAACGGGTGTGACCAGTAAATAACTTACTACTCGATTACTCACTCACATACATAGACTGCTGTTCTTTTATTCAGTATGTAGCAAGCCAATCGACGTCATTTTCGTGGTGGATGCGTCACAAAGCATCTGGGGACAGCACTTCAATACGCAAATGGAATTCATGAAGACCGTCATCCAGGAACTTCGCGTCGATCGATCGATGGTTCGCTGTGGTGTCGTGACCTATGGAAGCGAGGTTTGCGAGGTGTTTGGTCCTGGGTCCCGCTACAGTGAATGGATGGCTCTGATAGTTTTTACGTCCGAGAAGCAGCTTCAAGGCTAAACCAGAACGGATCTAGCTCTTGAGAGGATGACGCGAATGATGTGGGATGCCAAACGACGCGGTGTAGCCCAGATAGAAGTCGTAATCACGGACGGAGATTCCGATTATATATTAAAAACGCGAATGGAAGCGGAGGCGGCTCGTAACGCAAGCATCACCCTGGTCGCGGTGGGAGTAGGAGAGAAAGTGTACTACATGTATGATGAACTAAGATCGATCGCCAGTCGGGAGGATTTATGTTTCAATATCTCAGACTTTGACCGACTGAAAACCATACGAAAGATCTTAGCGTTAAAGATTTGTGATGTTGAAGCACAAAAGGAGACAACCTCACCGCCGGCTATTACTCACAGCGGCATAGGTTAGCCAAATTACATGGCTACAATCTCGTTAGTACTTATCAATCCTGTGCAATATAATTTTTCTTATTTAATTAGTAAATGATGAAAGCAGTGGTTTTCACGAGCTATTATTGCCAATTATGGCCAGATTTCAGTGCAAGTTATGAAATTTTTAAAGTCTACTACAATATGTTGTCTTGAAAAATGAAGTTTCTTAACACATTGGTGTCTCTTTCAATGAGCACTGCGATAAATTTACGCATGTTTACGTGTAGGTGTGTAGCCATTTAAAATAGTGTTTTACAGAGTCGCCCATTTAGAAGCGCTCTCTGAGCGAGAAACCCTGTAGGCCTACCTGGTAGCAGGATAAAACTAGGACTTCAACACTCAAATGAGTATGCAGTTAGCATTATTATATCCATTCATGTATACAAGCTTGTTGTACAAGTATATGCACGTAGGCTTATATATCTATTTATGCATATATATATATATATATATGCAAATAGATGTATATAATATATTATAGTTATTTATATATTCTGATTTCATGCATATACATGCTTGTATCGTGGAATTTAGATAGGTCTTTTTGAAGTATATATATAAATTTCTTAAAATGGCCAATCGAAGTAGACTTCAGTTCAGAGTATGAAAATGTTTAAGGTACTATACTACACGATGTCATCTGAAAAATAAAGTTTCTTAGCACATTCCTGCCTGTTTGCCTATAGAGACTTGTTATATTATAGAGCACTATCAAGCATTTATACATTTATGAAGCTATGTAAGTAAGTACGTTTACTGTTATATACTGTAGTTGACCATTTCTATAGCGCTTCGCCAGCGTCGCTCATTCGCTACCGACTTTTTCTATTACCCTTTTGTCAATACCAGCCGTACACCGTTATATGCCTCAAACTGCTGAAAATAAGGATTTCAATGAAAAGTAAAATGCATGCGAGGAATTTCTTGGCAAGAGGCGTAGCTCTGGGGAGTCCATTTCAGATTTTTGGGCCCGCAACTGAAAAGGCCCGATGTTGGACCAACATCGGACCTTTTCAGTGCGAAAGGGACCACCAGGTCCCCATGGGCACTAGTGGCCCAAATGGGCTGACACAACTCCTTTAGGTAAGCTGGTGCAACACCGCAAAGCGCCAAACAAGAGCAGACACCATGAATGAATTGCGCTGGGAAAAGATAACCAGTGCAGGACGTCCCGAATTTAAACAGATACAAACATGATCCGTCCGGATAGTTGCAAAGGCGTCCAATAAGGTGGCTGCTGCACTAGTAGTAAGAAAGCGAGAAATCACACGTAGATGACATCGCTGGTAGCAGCAGACTTCAAGCAGCTGCATGAGACAGTATTTATGTGGCTCATTGTAGGTGAGCTCTGGATCAAGAATGACCCCTAAGTCCCGAACAATTACTTCAACTTCTGGTTTCTTGTACACGATGAGGTTCACATGAGGCTGTAAAGCTCCGTGCACTTTCCTATTGTCTCCAAGAGTCAGTCTCGAAGAAGTTACCGACTGACTTGACGAGTTTGCAACGTAGTCCACAGGTCCCAGATATTGAAGTTCAGCGTATATTCTACGCTATGTTTGCCTATTAAACGGACAAAATGCCATTCTCAATGAGATTTAATTGATGAGAATTGAAGTGATTAGAATTGATATAAGATGATGGTTATCCTGTGAGGATTGGCGAATAGCTTAGACTTTATTAGCAAAATGATCAATAAGCTAATCAAGTGACAGTCTGTGGGCAATGCTGGGCATTCAAGTGTAGATTGCGGTTGTAGCATGGAGTTCAATGATTTCAATACGGTCCTGTCGTTATGCTCTGCATGTTAAATGTGCTGCCGTAGCAAGGGTGAACGCTTGTTTTGAAATTGTATTTTTTTATCATAACTATTATTATTATTATTATTATTATTATTATTATTATTATTATTATTATTATTATTATTATTATTATTGAATATCTGCGCTATTTCTCATTTTCACTCCTCTATAATGTCTATCTATTTCACTCTTCAATCATCATAGCCCCAAAATTCTTTCAAAAGAGCAATTTTAGCGATAAACAGGTTGCAAAAGTAAGCAAAGAATTTCCTGTAAATGAAATACATGCAGCATAATATATTGTATAAGAGTATGGCATATTCAACAACAGTGATGGTGCAATGTTAGGTAGGCATAATAAGTTTAGTTAACGATTTTTGATAGTACTGCCTGTATCTTGAGCTGATTATGAATGATGATTTAGTCAAATGAATCTCTATCGTACCAGTGAAAGAAACAGACTGATTAACATTCTGTTGATGACTGCTTTATGGTTTGTATTAATGACCCTTCCTCTCGTGCATTGGAAATGTCGAAAAGTGTGTTATAAGATGGTTGAAACCAGGCAAACTTGGAGTCCTGGACAACAGTTGAAATTGCTAGAGTTCAAAATTTACGAAAACTATTGCGGTGTTCTGCTTTCACTTCATTTTTGGTAAAGTCATAATAATGTTTGTTGTATATTAATATACCTACTGTAGATCTGTTAAGGTGAAAAATCCCCAGCACTGACTCAGATCATTCCAATGTCTAGAATTATTATTATTCACAGAGCGCATCCATTGCAAAGTCCTTTCGCTCACCTACAACTCCCTACAACATTCCCAGCCCATATTTCTTCGATAAATTTCCACCATTCAACCAACACGCTCTACCCGATCCTCCTACTGTCTCAGTCTTTCTCGATTACCGGTTATTTCTCATCTCAAGTTCTCCAACAGCTGTTACGCCCCGTCTGACCATCTGGAAATCAGACTCCGACTTCTCTTGAACTACCCCTTGAACAACTTTTCTGATTCAATGAAGCGCCCGCGAATAAACTGAAGCCCTTCGCTTGGCATTTGAGTGGCGCTTCAGAAGTCTGGAGATTACTAATACGCTAACGAGCAAGGATTTTAAAGAATAAATTTAGCAATGCAAGTATTACGTGTGATATGTCGTTTTCTCAGATTAGCATCTGTTCAGGGTATTTGTTTCATTTGGCGCATATGTAAATTTAAATTTTACATTGTCAGTGTGTCTTTAAATGCACCCATCATGGGCCTACAGCCTCACAATATACGGCCCATGATTCCTTCGTTATCTGGTAAGAATCTGTTATCCTCTATTGAGCTACTCCTTATCGCTTTGCAGTTTGATATATAACCCAGTGGATGAGATTATGTAAGAAAATCTCTCTTGTTTTGTGCATCATAGACCATTGTCATCTATTATGTATTTCTAGATTACGAAGCAGTTTTTCAAGACGGTACAAGTTTATTACCCATAAACGCAACGATGGTGCAATTATTGGCGTGTCGCGGGTTTCACTCTCGCCACTCCTTCTTGATGACGATAGTACCCGCTGGTTCTTTCCTCTATCACCAAGTTCAGCAACACGACACACTTGATGGTTTTAATATGTGTATTTAATTATAATATATACACCACTCATCCTATCTACACTTACTGGAGTTATTAGTGTCCTTTTAGAAATGTTTCCCTGGTTTACGTTGGAGACGGGATTCCCAACTACGTTGATTACCCTTGTCGTCAGAACGACCTAGCGTCTCCCCCAGTTACGAAACAAGTCCCTCTTCCTTCCCTTGCTACACTATAAGAACCCTTCTAGAGGCGATTTCCTTCGCCCTCCCAAACGCAAAACTCGTATCTCTATTGGACGACGAATCACCTGCTGAAACTATTCCTAAATCGAGTTGGTCGGATCTTGATGTCCATAGCATAACGTCAATCACTAGGGGCGTTCAGTTAATATTTGACTAGCGGCTTTCATGGCTGGGCCTTGTCAAGTGTCATATACAGGCAATAGGGTTCCAGGGATTGCGCTACATCATTTTTAGTTATACCGCCTAATAGGTTGCGACGTTCGTGTTGGGATTGCCCCTTATTCTTGATTAGTGTCAACCAGTCGGTCCAGACCAGATCTTTAGCTGGTCAAGGAATTTCTGGTTCGTGGGTCGCAGAGATGGTAGGGGTATGTGGCTCTGACATCTGCCTCGCGGTGTCAGGTTTCGTTGCTTGACACTTCGTTGATCCTTGCATAATTCTCGCCGTCTGTATTGAGACCGTCTGCCTCCGGCGAAACCCATTGAGGTCTCTTTTCCCAATAGAAGTGAGTGGCAGTAGTCTATACGGGAACAGACACACATGAACTATAGTGGTAAAGACAGAGGAATAGACCGATATTAATCACGCATGACTTGCGGGTGATCCGCTGGTGAACACGTGGCCAGAGCAAACTGTCACTGTTCGTCTTGATCTCATTCTCCGTCGGGGAATGATTGCTTTGACGCAAAATTGGTCTTTTTGTGGATCATGTTCCAGGGAATAGCAGAGCATCTGCTATGCATGGTCAAGATATTGACTTGGCCTCTATCATCCCAGCTCACTGCTTATAGGCCTTCCTATTCCTTTTGGGATCTCACAACGAAAGAATGGCTCACACACTGCAAGCAGTCCTCTTCAAGTTTTCATATAGAATATTATAGCGCAAAAATAAATATTCTTAATATTCGAAATGTATTTCTACCTTTATCAGACAATTGAAAAATCTGTACACAATCTTATTAATTGAATGTTGGCTTTCTTATTAAAGCTCGCCGGTTACAAATTACAATAATTGGCGTATACATAATAATTATATACGAATGAGAAGCCGAAACTTCACCAGAAGCTGTGCGGCTGTTGTGCTTGATTCAACACTGAAGCAACGTTAGCCCAGAAGGATTTTTACCCAGTAACAAACACGGAATCGAAAATCAGCTTTGGTAATATACGCATGCGTCGCATCCTTTTCAGCTTACATGTAAATATTAGAGAATAATTTAGCCCTAAAATGCATTGTCATCAGAAACGATGCTTAATTAGGCGATGTTTTGTCTTGAGCGCTTTAGACTGTATACAGCATCATCTCACACAGCTCTGCCACTGAGATCGCCAATAACAAATTGTCATTGGTAGGCTCCCGTGGATTATTCGAGAAATTTTTGTAAATTATGCGAAAATATGCGAAATCGCAAAATCGCATAAACCACGGATCCTAGTCATCAACAATTAGGTCGTCTGGTCGGTAAACTATAGCCCCGGTTTTTGTGTTTAAATGCATTATATAAATTAACATGTCAATTGTTTGTAATATTTTAATGATTGGTAGCAAATCATTCTTTTTCAGAGTCTTTTCTCCTGGCGTGATACTAATATTGTCATCTTAAAGAAAATTCCATTTCATACGCCGAGGAGATGCTGAGTTTAATAGGTTTGTTAACGATTGGAGTTCTGGGTGTGATGATAAGTTATTTATATTAATCACTTCTAAAAAAATTTTGGAAACGATGCAGCAAATGCCTATCGAATACAACTCCAATTTTTATAGTGCTGCCACTGGTATTTCTCTTCCTCATAAAATAATAATAATAATAATAATAATTAGGCTTCTTTGCCGGTGAGAGATGGTGGTCTGGGAGTTCGTTGTGCATCTACGCTGGCACTTTATGCCTTTCTGGCTTCTGCTGCTAGTACAAGCGAACTCCAGGCATGCATCCTACCAACAGAGTCTGCTGAGGAACCATATGAACTTGCGAGTTCAGCACTCAACGCTTGGAAGACCCTGACAGATGCAGAACCACCAACAGGAGCAGCGAGTCATCGCCAGAAAGAATGGGACCTCCGATTCACAGACAAGGCATGGAAAGGTCTGCTGGAGTCCAATAACAATCCATGTGACCGTGCTCGCCTGCTGGCCTCACGAGCGCCTCATTCTGGAGACTGGATGCTAGCGTCCCCTGTGACTGCCCTAGGCCTGCGCCTCTCAAACGAGGATGTACGAATGGCAGCCAGCTTGAGGCTAGGAACGACGCTCTGCGAGCCACATTTGTGTCACCAATGTCAAGAGAGCGTCGACGCAAAAGGGCTCCATGGACTAATTTGTAGAAGACGCAGCGGAAAACATCAACGACATAGCATGTTGAACAATGTCATCTGGAGAGCTCTTGGCAGGGCGAAGATTCCAGCGCAAAAGGAACCTCTCGGCTTGCTAAGAGAAGATGGAAAGCGACCGGACGGTGTCGCGCTCATTCCTTGGACACGTGGTCGATGTCTGGCATGGGATGTGACAGTGCACGACACCTACGCCAAGTCACATCTTGCCGACACATCTATCAGAGCTGGCGAAGCAGCCGAACGCGCAGCTAAGACGAAGAGGGCCAAGTATTCCACCATAACCAACACCCACGACTTCGTAGCCCTCTCCTTGGAATCCGGCGGCTCTTGGAGCAGTGAAGGACTGCAGTTCATCTCAGAGTTGGGTAGTCGAACGAGTGCTGCAACCCACGATCCAATGGAGACGTCATTTCTGTTCCAACGTATCTCGGTTGTTCTTCAGCGTGGGAACGCTGCTGCCTCTTCGGGACATTGCCACCACTCACTTAGCTCGCCCACATGGGCGATAACAGCATAATATAATAATAATATTATTAATAATAATAATTAATAATAATAATAATAATAATAATAAATATAATAATAATAATAGCAATAATAATCACTGTTATCATGCTCTTCATTATAAGACATTGGCTATGTTATTTTGGGACGACAATATCACAACAATAACTGTTGAATAAAACTTATATTCGCTAAGAATGATTCTAAAAATAATGTGGCGAAATCTGGGGGTCTCTACTACAAGGATGTCACGCGCGAATTTCGACCTCTCCGGTCCGGCAGAGGACTTAACCACAACAATTCTGCAATATTTCTGTTATTTCTTGACAGACGCCAAATCTCGCCCTGGCGGGTCGTCCTCTCAACGAACGAGTGGCCACCTCCTCACAATCCCACTGCCGTTCTTTTTCAGGAAGCCTACTGTTGACCGGCAGACCCCGTGTCGCTATGTCGGACTTATTCGAACTGTTCCCTTGGCTGGCGGAGATCGGACTGTTCTCTTCGGCTCGATCAGGCCGTGCTTCGACTGCTCCATCTGACGATCTGCTTTCGACTCTCTTTCGACTAAAACCGGGCCCCCTTTTATAGCGCTGAAACCGCCCTCGACCGTGGGAAAGAGAATACCTGGCGAAGATTTCAGGGAGCAAATTCCCACCAAAAACGGCCACACAAAGGCATCGCCAACAGGCGAAGAGCAGGCTGACGACAGAAAGCGAGGGAGGAAAGAGCAAATGAGAGCAGTGCCAACAGATAAAGCGTGAGAAAGAGAGAGCATCGAGAAGAGAGCTGACGACAGAAAAGCGAGGGAAAGGAGCGAAGCTTGAGTGGGAGGGTGCACGATCGGGGAAACTGAGGAGCGCTGATCGTGGGAACAAGACCGACTAGAAAGGGAGGGGGTCCCCTAGTGCGACAATTTCTCAAGAATAACACAAATAATTATTACTGGTATTATTATAACTATTTTAAAGATACATATTGTATAAATATTATTATGACTGACTGTTCCTTAATTGACGATCCCTGTGGGCTGTTTGAACGTGCCTCTGAACGCTACGGCGTTAAATCTTTGAGTGCAAATGGAGAGACGTTGAAATAAGTGCACGGTCTCCATATGATGTCCTGATACGGCGGTCATGCGGCTACCCAACTCCGTAAAGAACTCGCGTCCAGCGCGATGGATGGGTCCCAGTGATTCGAATGCCAAGGGAACGAAGTCATGTGTGGTGGAAAGAGTAGAATACTTGGAACACTTTCGGTCCGCGGCATGTTCAGACGCACCGCCAGGCACTGCCGAAGACAGGTGGATGTATGAGGCGGCGCACGTGTGGATAGTTGTTGCATCCCAAGCGATGTATTTGCCTCTTACCCACGGGATGAGTGTCGCTCCATCCGGTCTCTTACCGTCGCTCCGGATCAAACCTTGTGGCTCCTTCGAGGATGAAACGTCTACCTTTAAAAGGGCTCTCCAGACAATCTCATTCAAGGCGAAGTGTCGGGCCGCTCTTCCTGTCGAATGTCTGCAAACAAGACCGTGATGTCCTCCCGGGTCAGCGGTTTCTCCACACTGACACAGATGTTGAGTCCCAAGCAAAAGCCCACCGCCACCCTCATGGCCTCATTGCTCAGACCGAACCCGCAAGAGATGACGGGAGCAGTCGAGAGAAATTATAACTATTATAATTTTAATAAATGATAATGATAATAATAGTATGCTGATTAATGGTATTGGCAGTAGTAGTAGTAGGGAAAGGGGGGAAGTAGTAGTAAGGGAAATGGCAGTATGAGTAGTTTTGGCGTAAGGGGAGTAGTGGTAGCAGTAGAAGTGATAGTGGAATCTGCAGAACCTGTGGTAGTCTTTGCAAGCTTATTGAAGCAGTAGTGGTGGCAATAAAAATGGCAATTACCGACTAAAACGAATGGCAATTTTTATTTCTTCGCAGGGTCTTGTAGCCACTGGGGATAAAAACAAGGCAGGCAAGTCACTTAAAAACTGAAGACTGCTAATGAAATATTCATTAATTGAATAGTTATGAATGCAGTGAATTCCTCAAGGAATGGTTGACATGTCTGTGCGTGTGATCGCCTTTGGTGACACTGTCTGCTGAACTTTGTATTGTTTTTCTCCTGGTTTAAAAGTCTAGCTACAAATGACATTTACCATCATATAAATTAAGGGAGAGAACGCGCTTTTGTGATCTCCCGGCAATGCAGTATCTTGATGCATAAATACATGACATGCATACATGTAGAAGTGGAGAGCCGATTATTGAGCGTGAGACTGTCAAATGAAGAGAATGGCATGCTGCCATTAGCATGTAAACAACAGTTAAAGGAGCCTTTTACAGCTGGTGAGTTCAATGTAAAGAAGACACGGTTCACGAATTGTGTTGCATTTCGGTTGATTGATAACCTATTAGCTGACAGAACGCAGTCACTTCAATCAATCAATCAAAGCTTATTTGACAATCCAATAAGGACAAAAATAAATATTATTGCAAATCTTACAGTTGCTGTCGAATCACCCAGAAGACCCTATTAGGGATTAGAAGATCTCGCAGGTTAGGTCCACCTATGGATGATTCGAAGTTGCAGTAGATAACAGCACCCATAATTAATTTAGAACTATTACAAGTTTGTACGGAGAAATAATTCTTAACAAAATATTAACCAAAAGTTTTTCTAAGCTTAATTAATAACACAACTATACTGGTTTCAAGTGTGGATTCCAAACGTGATAGTCCGTTGTTACATTGCCAGCTCCAGAACAATAGAGCAGAAGATCTCTTATAAGCCATTTGTAATTTGGTCAGGAATTTTCTTATATGCATATTAGTTACTTGGTCACTCCTTCTCATTCACCCCTCATTCGTATTCATTTATGATTTACGCCCTCCAATCACACCTGAACTGACACATAACAATTTGAAATGAGGAGTAATGGAAGTTGGTTGACAATCCAGAATGCCAGATCTTAGGTCCTGTGCATTTTATAGATAGCCTACGAATCGACTGTACGTCCTCGCATAAGGTATAGAGATAGTGGGGCGCCTCTTGATAAAATCATTGATGATTGCTACTTAGGTGAATGCGAAGATGATCTAGAAATGTGTGCTGATCGACAAAAATTGCAAAAACATTCGAGGAAGAAACTTGGATAATGAGTGTTTCCATGGCTTTTAAAGATCGCGAATGCGCTGATATGGAGACTATCTATACGATCAAAACATTATTATGTTTCTATTGGTTAATGGTTAATCTCATGTGAACAAACGCTTTTTGAAGCATAGAGTTAGGTCACCGTAAACAGTTTGCCTTAATGAGATAATAGGCCTATATGTTATGAATTGCAATTGATCAGACCTGGTTAAAAAAAATCTGGCTGCCATATCAACTACCCTAATACGATTGTATTCCACTACAACCAATTCTTCTTGTCCCTTTCTCTCGGACCTTTACAATACAACATCGTACTATTTCAGTTGTAGGCCCGACTGCTTGGAATAGTCTTCTATTGGATATTCAACTCTTGTCTGATAGCTATCTACCCTTTTTTTATCCCACTCGGAAATCTCTCTTATTTGGACGGGGTTGAACCGGTAGCGCCTCTGAGTAGATATCCTGAGGAGGCGATATATCAAGTTTCATTGATTGATTGAACTTACGAATGGGACAGATAAGTAACTTACCACTCAATTACTTACTCACATACATGTAGATTATTGTTCTTTTTTTCAGTATGTAACAAGCCAGCCGACGTCATCTTCGTGTTGGATGGCTCAGGAAGCATCTTGGAACATTACTTCAAGAAGCAGTTGGAATTTGTTGGGACCGTCATCCAGAACCTTCACATCGACCCGTCGATGGTCCGCTGTGGTCTTATGACCTGCGGAAACGATACTTACGTGCAATTTGGTCTTCGTACCTTTTCAAATACAGAGGAGGCTTTAAAGACTGTTGCGGCCGTGTTACAGCTTCGAGGCCAAACTAGAACGGACCTGGGTCTTCGAGAGATGCGGCAAATGATGGTGGACGACAAACGACCCAGAGTTCCCCAGATTGCGATCGTTATCACAGACGGAGATTCCGATTATAAAGAGAAAACGCGAGTGGAAGGGGAAGAGGCTCATGAGGCAGGAATCGCTGTGATAGCGGTGGGGATAGGAAAGGAGATGAACTATGATGAACTGAGATCGATCGCCAGTCAGAGAGACTTCAATTCAAAATTGAAAACTTCGAAGGACTGAAAACAATCCAGAGCATCATAACGAAAAAGGCGCCACTAGTTGTTAATATTATGTTCCACAGTAAACAAGCGATGGCACACCCTACACTTTACTCTCTTGCCCTGTAACACCTTATCAGGTGCTTAGTAGAGAAAGCACAAACGGGATGAACCTCTACTCACTAAGCTACTTAATATATATACAGGCCCAAAATGTTGAAACCGAAGTTTTGTATTCCATTTCAATTCATTCACTCCAGAGCCTTCAAATCGTCCATTCCAAACTTCAAATTCGCCAGTTTGAAATCGAAGTGCAGGGTACCAGCTATTCCGTGGGCGCTGGGGTGAATCATTATTATATAGGCCTATCTCAATGAATGGATGTGAAGATAATGATTGTGATCATCATCACTATGAGTGAACTTGGATTTATAAGACAGTCGATAAAACACACGAGTTTAATAATTTTATAACATTTTCATAACGTACAAGCTTAATATGTAGGATTCTGAGAGAGGTTTTCTGAATAAAGCGCAATGTGCTAAAAATAAAAAAATATATAATATCAGTTAAAACAATGAGCGCTGTATATTAAATATTCTACATAATTAAAACATATTTTAATATTGTTTCCAGTGATTTATTAAAGGACTGGTCTATAATATCAAGACAATGAGAATCACTAAATTTCATTTAACTCAAATTTTGACTTTCAATCATCAATCCTGCGTCTTATTTACCACCATCCAGGAGCCAGGTCAGAGTCGTCCGAATCGAAGGAGAAGCAATCATCATCAGAATCATCGTATCTGCGATTTCTGCGATATCTCGGTGTAACAGGTGACACTGGAGCAGTTCCCGACTTGGCAACCACATTCTCTCCTCGCTTCCACTGCGAAATGATTTCATTGATGCTGTATTCGAGCGTCGATCCGCGGCAGCGAACGTACAATCCACTACATTTGGTTGTGAAATTTCTGCCTCCAATGCTTCCACTCCTCGATACGGTGATTGTGCTGATGACTCCTGCCTCCTGGAGCTTCTTGTATAGGAACAGACGCCTGTTACCAGAAACAGCGTACCAGTTGCCGTCCTTGAGGGCGCACTGTAAGGTAGGAAGAGACGTCACGCTCAGCTGACCACTGATCAGTCGAGCGAAAGTCGATGTGAGTAGGTTCCCATCGGAGAACTTGTGTTTGATGCTGTTCTGTGAATAGCGGATCTCACTTGGACTCAGAGTCATCGACATCTTTGATCAGCGTTGACGGACCACTGATGACAGTACTAGCACATTAAATGACACACAGACGCTTTGATCAATGTACAATGTACATATTTACCAAGTAGATTTACCTGCTGAATAGTCAGAGCAGTAACAAGTTAGTATAACTATATAACATAACTTTGGAGCACCAGGTCAATATCCAAAGGTCTGCTCACAAAACAGAGAGGTGACCGATGGTTTGAAAATTCTTAAGTTTTCAGTTGAGAATGAAATGGCACAAATGACTGAGCAGAACGCACATACAGAGACAGAGGGGGAGATAGAGGGAAAAAGAGAGAGAGCGAGAGAGACAGAGTGAGAGAGAGAGAGAGAGAGAGACAGGCAGATAAACAGACAGACACACAGAGAGAGAGAGAGAGAGACAGAGAGAGAGAGAGAGAGAGAGAGAGAGAGAGAGAGAGAGAGAGAGAGAGAGTATCAATTGGTTGGTGCAGGCCTATAGAAATAAAATTGATCGTTCGTTAGGAACAGTTTTTGACTTAGGTATGCAGGTAAAAAAAGACAATGATCTCGTTGAATAATGATAGGTAATAAGTTCTGGGAATTAAGAGCTGATTAATTCGTAGTTTAATTGGCCAGTGGCCAAAGTAACAGTTTTATAAGTGTGGCGGACAGGCCACAAGGCTTGAATGAATGATTTATTTAAATAATCGGCTCGCCATAGCGTTATTTTACGTATATTTTTTTAACAGTGTTGCGTATAGGAAGGAAGACCGATCGGCGGTTTTTAATTGAGTGCATAACTTGCAGACGCATGAATTGGCTTGAGTATAGCCTGACATGCGGTGCATCGCTATATATGTGGAGCAGTGGTTCGTACTGCTTCATTCGTTGAGTGGTTCTCGTACCGCTCCACAGATCGTTTCGTTGAGTGTTTCCATATAAATACGACCTCTAGTGACAGCCGCTCTCGCGGTCAGGCCGGTGCTGCTTTTCGCTGATCTGGTGGAGTGGGCCCCTCTGCCGTCGATCGCAATACGGACCGTGCACTGATCGTAGGAGTCAACAGGCTGACAGAGGGAAGACCGATCGTGAGAAATGCTCACAGGTCTGGGTGCCGTTCGAGAGTGCGTAGAGACTCGACAGAGAGATAGACTGGGAAAAATCCCCGACCGTGCAGACCGTGGGAGTTCTGGTGGCCGAGAAATTTTCTTGTTGGCTACCTAGATCAGTCATAGTTACTCCTCACGATTTCCAGCAGGTTGTCGGAAACGTGACCCCGTCGGTGACCGTTAGAAATAGAGATCGGGTAAAGCCCCGAGCAACCGAACGATACATCGAGAGAGGCCTCGGTGGCCGTTGATACAATATGCCGGGTAAATCCCAAGCGGAGTCGATCGAAAATAGCGAGACAGATTACGGCGGCCGTTGAGACAATATACGGGAAGAATTCCCCAGTAAAACGTTGGTTAAAAGACGGGGAGGGCGGCCCCGTGAAGTCCTTGGAAACAGACTGAGAGCTACCGGTGAAGCCGTTGACACTTACTGAAAAACATAAATACGTTCAATAAATACAGGGAGGGTGACCCCATTGGTTGCGTTCGATACAGGGAGAGTTCCCTTTGGTGCCGAAAACCGGATCAAATGCGGGCGTCTTCGCATATTCTTTTCTATTTACGGTTTTCCGTAAATATCTATACTTGGCTACCTAACGTGGTAATACTTACTCCTCCCGTTTACCAGCATTCTGTTGATTTGCGTGTCTGATCGCAATGTCTTTGATCGCGGTTTCCCCGCGTATTTTTGCTTGAGTTACTAAACGTAATATCTGTACTTGCGGTGTCCCCGCAGTATGTCTTCTTTATTGTCTTACGGTCTTTCGGTAAATATTCTACTTGGCTATCTATATCGGCCATAGTTACTCCGCTCGTTTTACCGAAGTATATTCAGTTCAATGTCTAGTTGTAATATCGTGACTCGCGGTTTCCCGGCGAGGCTTCTACTTGCGGGACTAGCCGCAGAATCTCTTCTTGCAGAATCTTCTACCTGCATAATCTTTTCGAGGACTTCCTCGAAAGAGCTGCCCGTGGTTCGTTCCAGTGTATAAGAGACAGAGTACAATTGCTTCAGAGAAAGTGATTATAATAATACAGGACTGTGTGAAACATAGAGGTAACGTGGCGACACTTGCCTCAGGTGCCTGTGAGAGAAACGAAGTTTACGAGAGTTGGTGCATTCCCGTTGGTCAGAGCTCTAGGTGACGAGTACAAATATGTTCTTACGATGGGAGGAATCAACGCAGTCGATGAGAGTTACAGACGTGTGAGAGTCTGGATGATCGAATATTAAAGTATATAACAGATGAAAGCAGGACGTGAAATATACCTGTTGGCTACCTAGTTTGGTCATAGCTACTCCTGCCAGTTTCCAGTAGGTCGTCGGAGACTTGAAAATTCGACCAAGAGAGGGCTGCCGGTGGAGCGTTGGCACATACGGGGAAAGTTCCCCAGTGGATACGTTCCATAAAATACGGGGAAGGTGATCTCAGTTGATACGATCGATAAAATACGGTGAGGGTTATCTCGTTGATGCGTTCGACGATTACAAGAAACGGTCGTGACTGGTGCCGAAGACCTCAATAATTGCGGATGTTTCCGCATATCCTTCCCCTGTACAGTTTCGTTTATATATATACATGGCTACCTAACGTGGTCATAGTTAATCCCAGGGTTTTCCGGCAGCACTTGGGTTGTGGAAGTTCGGGTAGCCGATATCGTTAATATTCGGGTGGCCGTGATAGATACAGACTGGGTAAGTCCCAGGATTGACGACCGCATATAGTCTGAGAGGCCTGGGGGCCGAGAGTGCTACAGACAATGACAGAATTTGGGTGGCCGTTCGATATAAATATCGGGGAAATTCCCGAAGGACCCGCTGGCATTACACGTGGAGGGTGAACACGTTAGAAGAACACGTTGCAAACAAGAGAAAACACTGGTGCCGATTGTTACCTTCAGGTTACAAGTCCAATAACTCTTCTTGATGGTTTTATAGTCTTTCGATAAATGCTCTTGTTTGTTACCTACGTTGGTCATAGTTACTAATCCCGGTTTCCCGAAGTCTCAGAGTATATTACGGTGTTGGCGGACAATTGCCAACGCAGAGGACAGTCAATCGTGTACATGATAACTTATGCGTGTGAGACCGGTATGCGACACACGGAAATGGACCAAGAGGCACGCGAAAGTCTGGGTTGTCTCTTGTCGTCCGATGCCCAAGTGCGAAACAGATGAATGCAGACGTGAAGGTCTGGGCAGTCGAAAATGAACCAAGAGGCAGACGTTTGGGTAATCGGGTACCCAGGTGAATACATGGTTGCTTGCCGTCACACACAGTTCCGAGAACTGACTGAAGTGCGAGGTTGGGCCCCCTCGTGCATAGGTCGGATCGAAGATCTGTGTGCAGGTAGCGAAGGTTATAGACAGAAGACCTTCACTATCAGAGTCCGTGAATACCATGCCAGTGTCATTTTTATCGAAGCAGAATATATCAGTGTTGGTGGGTAACTGCTAACACAGAGGACGGGAACTTACTCCGTCAATTGTGGGGCATGACAAAATATACGTGTGCGGCCGTTTATGCCATATACGGAAGTAGACCGAGAGATACGTGTTGAGCAGATAGATAAGTGTCGGAGATGACATGACTAAGAGCTGTGCGACTTGTAGTGTCTAGGACGACAGAGTTTAGAGAGTTGAGAACAGTAATGTCTAGAAGTACAAGACGTTGAATTTAGCTACCGATAATTGTATAGGCCGAAATGGCTTATGGACTTGTTTCAGATATGTCTGAACCTCGTAACTTAAGAGAACGTTTGGTTTGGTGTCCCTTATTGGCGATAATTTCAGAGTCACAAGATGCTGATACGACATCAGGTAGAGAAGAAGAAGAGGCTAGTAGCTTGGGAGGTAGAGAAGGCGAGAAAGACTCCTGCCGGTATGATTACGAACCCTGTTTTGAGTACGGCCATCCTCAGAACGTTGCCCATCCGACGACTGCGGAATAGGTAGAGTCAGACCTCGTGACTAATTCAAACAGCGTTACCTATCTTGGAGAAGAGGCCTATCTTTAATCTTTACTGGTGAGAGCCATCATCCTGGTAGATATAGAGAGCAACCATTTGGCATTGAGATTTGATAAGGAAGTGACTCGGGCGATTCCAGACGTGTTCGCAAGCTGGAGTCGACACTGTCCGTTAGCGTTAGGCAGGCGCTCGGGCGGCAGAAGGCCACATAAGCAATGTGCATCAAATTGTTAGCTGATAAAATGGAAGCTGTTATTTGAAAATTCATTCCACACGGTCCAGTAAAATGAAGGACAGTAGCCTAGCAGACCCACAATCCGTAGCTTGTCAATTGAATGCGTCAATCTATAATCCTTTTCTACTGTGGCCCAGTTACAATGCTGGACTGTCAATGCAGAGGTCTTGGGTTCAAATTCTCTCTCACAGCATATTAATTTGTTCTCCGTCTTTTGCTCTACTTGCACACAAGCTAATTCTGCAATAATGAGTGCACTGACTGCGTACATAGTCGGAGGGAAGATTATTCTGCGAGGGAGAGGACTTGACACCAATCCTCATTAAGGCTTTCAACGGGTACCCGGGTACCCGACCGAAGCTGACTACATGGGTAATGAAATCGGTTTTCGGGTGTCCGAAATTCCGTAAAAATGCGCGATTTTACCTGAACATATGCCAGAAATATTCCCTTGGTGATATTGGCTGGGTGCCCGGGCAATTAAATCGATTTTCGGGTAACTACATTCCATAAAAATACGCAAATTTCTACATTTCCTAACAAAACATCCACGCGATCGGGTACCCTAAGTTAAATTTTACCGTTCACAAGATGGACGACTCGAACAATAGTCAACTAGGAACAAACTCACAAACTGCGTATGTTGCGATCTTAGTCTTCGGGGGTGTCTGTCTATTTGTACGTCTCTGTGTTCATGTTATTCTGCATACTTTGGAAAGTTTACTTTTCAGAAACCAAAACCGAAAGACGAAATGTTCTGCTGATTGAATAAAACCCAGCCTTAGGTTGCGTATCTGCTGAAGAGTGCAGTTAGTTATTATTACCGCAGTATCATTTAATCATTTTGTTGTTATCATTATTATTTATATTTTTAATATTTTTAATCTCATTTTCATTATTATTGTTATCATTATCATCATCATCATTATTATTACAGCATTGTCGTTGTTTCATTGTTAACATATTCATAATGATTATCATTATTATCGTTACTGTCGCCCATGTGGTCTGACTCGGCGATTTGCTTCAATATCGTGCTCAATTTATTACTAAAGTTAGAACACTATACGGATGTGAACAGTTACAGCAATTGTAGTCTGAATAATGAACGCACCGCAGTGAAATCTCTCTTCATGACCAAATTCCCTGCAGGTCATGATTTTTGCGACATTGGTGATTGGTGTGACTATGGTCAATTAATGTGAGTCTTAATAGCAAGGTCTACGGGTCTCCCTTGAACGCAAGTGATACGCTCTCTGGGAATTTCCATGATGTCATCTAAATGCGTCAAATGTTATTTGGACCAAAGTTGTTTCCTTCTTGCATGAGCAACATTTCCACTTGTTGCATTAGCTATATAGTCTTCTGCTGGCAACCGCATTGTAAGTGGGTAAATAGATAACTAAGTGTAAGTAAATACAATGTCACGTATGGTAGAGAGGGGCAAAATGCCCTCTGGAGTAAAACGCCCCCTACACATCCTGTCTCCCTTTGGCTAAGTAATGAGCTGTTCCACTGTTTCCATTGGCGATGTTCCATTGTTTTCTGACAATATTTACGTCGTCATCTGCCATTTTGACTAATCAAAG
This sequence comes from Bimastos eiseni, assembly GCA_959347315.1. Lineage (NCBI taxonomy): Eukaryota > Metazoa > Annelida > Clitellata > Crassiclitellata > Lumbricidae > Bimastos > Bimastos eiseni. The sequence goes on along the minus strand of OY365807.1, from coordinate 245,194 downwards.
GTTCTCTTCATTATTATAAATGTAATCACTTTTTGCGTATATTATTTTATGAAGTTGTGCTGGCATTTGTGTTTTATTATTTTATTGCTATACGTCAGTCACACCCTACGCTGTTTCATATAAATTTCAAGTACAATGTACATAGAATTATTATGCATGGCGAATTGGCAAAACGCTCCCTTTCAAACATCTTTCTTATTTTATTGCATTTCATGCCATACTATATTCTTAATTGTAGAAAGCACAATAATATTTGCGATATTAAGTGCTGGTCCTTTCCGAAATCTGATGATTTAAATTCTGTTATTCAAGTTTTAAATTTGCAGATTACCTTTAAAGGAGGCGTTTTGCCCCTATCCTAACTGAGAAAATAATGTTAATTATATTAGGTCTGCCATACATTTTATAGGCTAAGTAGTAACTTTGTCAAAACACTTGAAGGGTTCTCTACCCTGTGCATATATTTACTTGATGTATTTAATTTGAAAGTTTATATCGCGCTCCTTCAAGATACCTACTGTGCTACCTACGTTCTTTCTCTTTGGGGCCGTCCATAAATGACGTCAGTCATTTGTGACGATGTGTGACAAGGGGAGGTGGTCGACGAAATGTGGCGTCACATCATCACATTTTTTATTATAGATTACTTCATATTTGATTGGATTGGCTTATATTTGGTTATATCAAAGATGAGAATAGATTGTATTGGATTAAATTTGATTATAATTATAGATGATTATATTGAATAAGAATAGTTTGGATTTGAACTTTCTGAAGACAGCGCTGGAAATGTGATTCCGAACACTAGCTGTATATACATGTATAGTGATAACGGTATACAAACGTTTACAGAGATCACAAAAAAATTACTAACACCGAAAAGTTGCAATGTCGTCCAACTATCTGACAATGATGTCAATAGGTCAAGTCATTTAGGGTGGAGCGTAAAGTAATGGATGACACACTAAAGCGAAGAGCTAAGAAACCGATTAGGTTGAATCCTTCTTTCGCTAGACGGCGGCGTTGGCTGAGTTATGGCCTAATGTGCACTTTGCATGGCTGAAGACAGTAAAATTCGATTCCTGCAAGAACCTGTCATCATTCGCCTATACCAGAGGTGTAACAAACGGGGGGCAGGGGCATCACCCACCCAGTTTCAACACCGGGAAGGGGCAAAGCCCCCCCTGTTCTAGTGCTCAGTGCCCCCAATGTACCCCAAATCGGTTCCTTTTTATGTTTGTCCAATGGGTTTTTAAAATTATTTTTGTCAAGATAATTTGTACCCCATTTTTCAAATTTCTGGAGGGCAAAATTCAAAAAGTGGGGAATAAAAATAAATTTTTCGCTTCGCGCAATATTTTTTAAATTATACGCCCCACTTTTCAAAACCTTGTTACACTACTGGCCTATACTATGTTTAAAATCATGCTGCTGTTTGTAGGTTTGAACTTAAACGAAAAAAATCATTATTATTGCTGTTACTATTGTTAGTTCAAAACTGACTTACACTAATACCAAATTCCATTTATGACACTTCCCATAACTTTTCCATGGAAATCAAGAACGATTACTCTTCCCGGGATTATAACGGTGGCGCTCGCATCGTCAGTAACACACCTATAACAGTTGGAATTCCACTGTATCTTTGGCACAAAACAAGGCTTCCTTCTGTTCTATGAGGCAGATGTTTCTTGCACTTTCCAGTCAAAAATGGTAGTTCAAACCAGAAGAGCTGGTCTGAATGTGCAAGAAAGGATTCCCATTATTGGACCAGTAGAAATCTAATATTGACAATAATAAGATACAGGAATACTAAAAGGCAGGGTGGTAAAGTAAAGTAACGCTCGACTGAACAGTTTTGTAACGTTGGGTACGTCTCTGAGGCGGTTTTCTGTAGGAACATTGAGCAGTTTTACTCACTCACTGTTGCTATCTGGTAACTTGTAAGGAGTATTTTTGGTGCAAATGCGATACACGCTATTTCATATTGTCATGAAATCGCAACAAAGTGAACATTTTACTCCCATAGTCCTTCAAACTCTAAACATTAGCCTAAACAGCAGCGAACAATTCTAATAAAAAAAGTCGCAATCAGATCAAATTAAGTAAAGTACAAAGATTTCAACATCATAATCAGAAACGTCTGAAAAACACATTCCTAAAAAAAGTCAACAGAGACACATTTTCCCATAAGAATCAAGAATAGTCAACCTCGTATCTAATAAAATAGTCAAAAGAAGCACATCCCAAATCTTAATTTGGAAATTCTGAGAGACACAATCCCAAATTCCAAGAGAAGTCTACAGAGACACATTTCCAATTCTAATCAAGAACATTCACACACCGATCTAATCAATTCAAGTCTGTACAGACACATCCTGAAGACTCAATTTTCGGTTGCGCATGCTATCCATTTCTAAAAAGAAGACAACACTTTGGAAACGGAGATCAATTATTCAGAATGACAGAACTTCATCCGCGATATTGACATTATGTTTATTACTATTTATATTGTTATTATTATTATTATTATTATTATTGTTATTGTTATTATTATTATTATTTATTATTATTATTATTTATTATTATTATTATTTATTATTATTATTATGTTTTTTATTCCCCGAGGTAAATACTGATCCATCGGGTTGATAAAACTAATCTGCGGAGAGAGAGAGAGAGAGAGATGATTTTTTGGAACGACTTATCCCTCGGTAAGATCCGGATGCACAAACGAACCACGGAACGCAATAGCTTTGAAACGTTATTATTATCGTTATTAACGTCATTATTATTATCATTATTTTTATTAATATTTTATTATTATTATTGTCGTTGTCGTTATTATTATTATTATTATTATTATTGTTGTTGTTGTTGTTGTTGTTGTTGTTGTTGTAGGGTTTCGTCCCCATCGGGCTGAACAATAGAGCCCCTGAATGCCACTGCATTAAAACGTTGTGTACAATTAGACAGACGTTGAAAAAGATGAGTTGTTTCGCGAGGGTCTCCCGTTGCCTGTGTCATACGGCGGCCCAGCTCTTGTAGAAACTCCATTCCAGTACGGTTTAAGGGGCCCAGTGATTCGATGACCACTGGCACAAAATCATGCGTGGTAGGGAGGGATGAGTACTTTCGTTCTGCGGCATGTTCTGCTGCTCCACCGGCTGTTGATGCTGTCAGATGTACATAAGAGGGTGCGCATGTGTGAATGGCTGTTGCGTCCCATGTTAGGTGTCTGCCTCTCGCCCATGGGATTAATGTGGCGCCATCTGGTCTCTTGCCATCGGTGCGGATCATTATTACTATAATTATTATTATCATCATTATTATCATCATTATTGTTATATTACTATAATTGGTCCTGTTACTGTTATTATCTTTTTTCTTGTTGTTGCAGCTGTCGTCGTCGTCGTTGTTGTTATTATTATTTTTTCCGGAGAGAGGCAGAAATAATAATAATAATAATAATAATAATAATAATAATAATAATTATTATTATTATTATTTGGGATTGGAGAGGATGATGAGAGGGAAGGCTGTCACGGGTTTCCCTCTTGCCAACTCCTTCTTCTAGATGACGAGCGATACCGCCGGTTCTTTCCTCTATCACCAAGCTCAACAACACGACACACTTGATGGTTTTAATATGTATATTTAATGATATATACACACACCACTCATCCTATCTACACTTACTGGAGATATTAGTGTCCTTTAGAAATGTTTCCCTGGTTTACGTTGGAGACGGAATTCCCAACTACGTTGATTACCCTTATCGTCAGAACGACTTAGCGTCTCCCCCAGTTCCGAAACAAGTTCCTGTTCCTTCCCTTGCTACACTATAAGAACCCTTCTAGAAGCGATTTCCTTCACCCTTCCAAACGCAAAACTCGTATCTCTATTGGACGAAAAATCAACTGCTGAAACTATTCCTAAACCGGGTTGGTCGGATCTTGATGTCCCTAGCATAACGTCAATCACTAGGGCCGTACCGTTAATGTTTGAATAGCGGCTGTATGGCTAGGCCTGGTCAGTGTCATAGACGGGTAACAGGTCCCAGGGATAAAATTTCTTATTATCGTAATACCGCCTAGTGGGTTGCGCCATTCGTATCGGAATTGTCCCCTATTCATTATCCGTGTCGACCAGCCGGTCCAGACCAAATCTTCAACTGATTCATGAATTTCTTGTCTGTGAGTCGTATAGATGGAAGTGGTAGTCGGTTCTGACATTTGCCTCGCGGTGTCGGGTTTCGTTGCTTGTGATCTCCCTGCAATGCAGTATCGTGATGATAGAGCTGCATCATTAACTCTGGATTAAACGGAATTCTTAAAGTAATGAGGTAAAATAAAGAAGATCCGCCGACGATTGTTACTTCTAACCGCCCCAGCCATTTTTAATCAAATAAACAAGAATCGCCAAAACTACAAAATATATGACCACACTATTTGGTATTGGTATTGCTGCAGCTTCATCCATCTTTCCATTAATTCGTTCGCGAGACCTAGGCAACTAATTTACAAACCAAGAATGACTAAACTTCTCTGAGCTTGGGCCTAACCGCAGCACTCGCATCACTGTAGGATTTTCAGCGTCAATGTGAGAACAGCAGGGTTTTTATGCGGTTTTTCTATAGTAACAGAGTGCGCTGTCACGCATATCGGATGATGTGTAGACGTGTAAGACTCAATTATAACCACGTGCATCTGACAAAGGTGTTTTTTTCTTGGATTTTACGCGAAATATCCTAAGGTTTTTGCTTTCAAGCAACCATAGGTTCTTCCTCCATGTAACCGAATGCGGCATAACATTTTATATAGTAAGCGATATTAATTATATATATATATATATATATATATATATATATTAATAAAAGCTCAACACGATTTCTTGAGATCATTATCGTCGTGATATTCCACGTGACGGTGCATTTTAGTTCCTTTACCTGCCCTCCACTTTCGCCTTCCTCGCCTTTTTATTATGCACCGCTTCTCTTCTGTCCTGTCCTCCCCTCCCATTCCTGTTTCTCTCCCATCTTCCTCTGATCTCCACTACCCATCCTCCCCATCCGATTGCCCTCCACCTCTCAAATTTAGTCATTGTTACAGTAAGAGAAATGCAATGTGTCACTCAGCCATTCGATTAGGTCGATTCGTTTACCAGTTCTTGTCTTCGCTATTTCCTTTAGGCAAATGGAGCATTGGTGTCGCGTCTTTCTCTATGAAACAAGCACAGCTAAGCAAATGATTTAACTCAAGTGAATAACTTAGCTTAAGATATATTAGTGTGCATTCATTCAATTATTCATTCATTGATTCTGATAATTCATAGAACCTATTCAGGAGCTCTCCAAGATCAGCCATATTTTGTTACTTTTTTTCGCGTGTACCTACTTATGTAGCGCGTACTGATCCCTTGAATACACGTCACCTCTGATCGAAACTGGAGAAACCGCTGCCAAGTTGATTCTGACAATCTTCTAGTAACCCATCATTTGCCGCTTACCATCCGTATAATATAATATAATGTAATGTAATATAATATAATATAATGTAATATAATATAATATAATATGATATAATATATATATATTATATATATATATATATATAATCAAGCTTATCAATACGGTTTCACTTCAGGTGACCATCGACTGATGGTTGTCTGCATTAGGAAATGTCCCTATAAAGGTGTTATTAATTTAGGTTAGATCGGTCTATTACGGTGGAATTGTAATGTCTTGACTTACTTGTAGCAACAGCAGTAAGCTCAAATGCCGATCACAAGAACGACGATCGCGGCGGCTACAGATCCTACTGTAATAATTGCAACTTGATCCATCTCTCAGGCAATAATTCAGTAGGCCTAGGGTTTATTCGATCAGCAGAATGATGACTTCAACAGTTACTGAACTATTTATTACCAGGGAACTTGTACTGCGACACTCGTATAGCCTGTGGGCTGCATGGCTTGAGGTCTCTAGGAATTTCCATGTTGAGCTGACACAGCAGAGAATTTCAACAATAATCGTATCCTGTCTTGGATGCCGCTGCAAGGTGAAAACGGCTGACGTGTAAAATGCTTAGAGGATTACCACGATCATGCGCATTCTGTAATTTCCTTGAACATAGCAAAATATAACATGTTTTGTAGAGATTCAGGAGATCGCATCTGTGTAATGACCACTCAATTTATTTGAAGAATGATGTAACGCTTGATGTTAGTGCTTGGGGAATATCCGAACGTCAGCATAGCTGATAACCATTCGTTGTTACTGAAGACACTCCAAGAATTACTGTCCAACGCTGATTATATTGCTCTCAGCCGTAATCACTTCCAAGATCAGCTGAGAGATCTTTATGAGCAGGTTTCTTCAAGTGCAATATATGTTTCAAGTGAAGATATATGCCAGTTTAGTTGGTCAAGAGGTAGTTCAGTTCGGGATGAGTAAAATATAGAAATTCATTTGCTAAATTGTTCTGTATTCGAACCCTGGCTAATGCCTGACCATCGCGCAACAGGGTAGGCATCTGTGGCTTGAATTCCGCTTCACTTGCGCCATCTAGCCAATTCAGCTATGTTGAGTACACTCACCTTTAAGCCGCTGGTGGGATTTGAGACAGCAAAGGAGAGGCCTGGCCATCTGCCTTCGTATGCCGAGGCCCAATAATCACTTCGCTATGGCTTCGTGTTTTCTCTTGGTGCTTAGTAAAGGTTATACCTTCTCTCTCTTGGGCCTACGTGCGAGAACGGATTGATAAAACATCGCGGCCGCATGGTCTGTGATTTTATCAGCAAAGTATAATTGTCATGGTCTGTAATGGCGGAATTAACTAATTAACTCGTCATTTAATTGGCTTATCATGTTACCATTGTATGAAGACCGGAGTTCGTCATGTGCGACCCGTGATATGTCTTGTGCCATTCATCCGGCACATCTTGGCAACAAGCTTCCGCTTTGGGGTGTAGTCTCGCGTCAGGCCACTGGTGGTCTCGTAACTCTGGTTCGACCGTGACTGTCATTAACTGCGTCGTCGAACCCGCTGTCTCTAACGACGATTCATTCACTCAGACGCTCTAGAGATCCAACTGATCGTCTCATCTGGGTCACTTCACCGACTCTATCGGCAGAAGGAGGCGGCATTACAATGATGCAGAATCGGGTCATTGGATTGGTGAATCAAACTGCATGGAATGGGTTGCCGCAGAACCTCGCCTACCGAACAAAACTTCCTCATCTGCGGTCTGCTAGTTACTGAAAGCCGCTCTCTTTAGCCGTAGTCGGACCGGAGATATCTTGAAGGGGCACAATAATAGTTTAATTGATTGATTGATTGATTTATTGATTCTGAGATTCACGAGAAATTTAAAACCCTAAACGTATGTCAGAGCTGTATGGTCTCGAGACAATGTCTCGGTCTCGTGATGTCTCGAGATAGTTTTTAGTGTCTCGGTCTCGGGAACCTGTTGTCTTAGTCTCGGTCTCGAGGTAGTGTCTCGAATTTTAGAAACTGTCTGGAAGTGAAAAGTCTCGCGTTAACTGTTTCAAGTCTTGCGCTATGAAAAACAGTCATTCTGGATAAAGGCTAAAGACATCACATGCGAGCCTAACTGAAGAACTCTGTCGGAAGCATACAGGACCTGATGATATTTGGTGTTCTACAAGTGCAAGTAGGATCATGTAAATGGATATTCTAGAAGGAAGCTCTCACTTCCATGTGCTGCTTTGTTTTTCTGTGAAGGTTATTTCTGAGAAACAGAGATAAGTAGGTCTTAAATGAATACTTACCTTCAATTTCAATTTCAACATTGATTCGAAGAAACATTGTTATTAACAGCTACTTTTAAGGGCAAAATAAACAATTTCAAAGTTTGTGACCATGATTTTTAATTGCTTCTTGGTTTGAATGTTTAACATTTGCATACCGAAAGAGTGTAACTTGGATTTAAAAGAAAATTTTTTTTTCACTTTAGTAAAAAAATTAAGAATATTTGTTTGGTTTCAAAAATTTTCCAAAATAATATTTCTTCGCGTGGCCCAACTTCCAAATCTCATAACAATACAGCGTACTACGTCTGTGCAAAATGTCATGCTTGTATCACAAAGTGCACAATTATTTTCCTACGCCGCTGTACTAGTGACCGTTATTCATTTCCGATGAGCGACGATGAATTTCACCCCGTAATCATTCGGGTGACTCGTGTCCAGTAATTGATGAAACCGTAGTCACTGGTCATTGTTTAAAGACAATGTATGATCACAAGGATAATTAGCGTCGCACTCCTCCTTTACGCTGGCATGGGACTGGCACTGTCAGGCAGTGTGGGAATCTAACTGATTGAGGAGCAGTTTCAATTTAACGATATTGTACGATAACAAGGGTCATTGTAGGCGCCCTCCTTCCTTACGCAGACTTGGTACTGGTACGGCCAGAGTGCAAGCGGAGTTTAACAGGTTGAGGATTCTCGCATCATGGCCATTGGATTACCTATTTTTTTGTCTTGGCTGGAGTTGGGAGCGCTTAGTCACGCTTAGTAGTTACCTTGAAAGAGCGCTATATAAATTCTTCAATGAATTACTTAATGGATCATATGTACATAAATGAAAGTGTAATTTATCGGTGATTGACTGCCCTCATGAGTGAAAAGGCGGAATTAACTTATTTTGTAATCATTGCGTCTCTATAGCTTGTTTACACCGATCTACCAAACACCCGGGATTTTTAATGCGTCTAATATTCAATATATCATTTATGCGTGTGTGTGAAATCACTGTGGATATATGCTTGATCTATGATGGATATATAATATATGCATATATGTACAGTGGGCATGTGCCCCTTTAAATTTTCTTTTGTCGCTATGAAGATTTTTTTATCATAACCATCACAGTATTTAATTATTGCACATCCGTGGCATGTATTTCAATTATATGCAATTATAAGGACTTAGATATCACATCGATGCGCTTAGCTTCCTATTTGAGGCGATCTCCTATTTCACTCGCCTAACAAAGGTCGGCGTGAGCTGTAAATAGCTCGCGTAGACAGTCATTTGACGAGTTTGACTCATGGCGAACCTTGAGTCAGGCAATTATTTTGCAGCAAATGTTGGAAGACGGGCGGTATAAAATTTTGCTAAAAATAAATAAATAAATTGTCAGTGCTACAACTCCTTACTTACCAATACATGTATATGCCTTCTGTTCAGCGACCGTATACTTAAGCAACTTACTAGTCCTTGACGACACAGCTGATCGTGACAAGTGAAGCGGAACCGATTATGTGTAAAAGCTTTAATGCATAACCATAAAAAGCCATCACGTGAACTATAAAACGTTGTTTGCATCATCATGGAATTCCTCATATATGACTGATTACAAAACCATGCATGCCCTGTAACAAATAACTAAACAGCGAACATCATTTTCGTCATCATTAACCTAGACCCATCCTTATATCATCATTATCGTCATCCTTATCGTTTTCGTCTTTGGCGTTGTCTTGATCACTTTGAAGGTTATTGTGATCAAGTTGACTCAAAGAAAGGAAGGTCATATATACATAGTGTTGCAAATTTATACAAGTCCTGTTATGCTGCAAGGAAACTGTTTCTAATTTCATCCGCACTATTCGTCTGGGAATTGCTGTATTTTTTTTCAATCGCGGGATTAAAGCTAAAATCGGACATTCATTTTCATCCGGCGTATACTAGATCACGCGACTTGGCTCTAGACGCAATATAAGATGCGTAAACAGACATAAAAGTGAGTGGGACTATGAAACGAATTGGAGGCGCTGTGATTATGAGATGCAAATGACCATTAACAGATCACAGAGGTCAAATGGGCATGCAATGAAAATGGACGCGGATTGCAAAGTAGATGTGGAAGGATAATGGTATTGCAATAATATTGAAAACTGACATGGAACGCAACGAATAAATGGAGAATAAACGGATTTACAATAAATATAATTGACAATAAACATAAGAATGTGGAATTAAAAACGGTATTGCAATTGAAAACGGACGTAGAATGCAAAGAAGATTTTGAATTAAACTGGTAGGCCTAGGCCTGTTGCAATTGGCATTCAAAAGAATGGTAAATGAAAACAGATACGACATGAATATGGGAGGCCCTATAAGACGAACACGAAGTTGGAGACAGAATAAGGGTATTTATGAAAAACTTATAGTATGCCTACGTAGGACCACCAAAAAAATTAATGTAAAGATTAATGAATCGCAAACGAATGAGTGTCTTGTGGCGCACAAGAAGTTGCTAATTACAACAAAATTTGCGTTATTAGCAGCTTATTAGTATAATCGTAGGCCTAATCAAGAAAATATCGACCGCCTCATACATGTAGGCCTAGGCAGCCACTAGCTTCAGGATCATAACCATCATTATCACCCTTTGACTCGAACAATTCATTATATGCCTTTGTTTCCATAACGCCAGTATTGTTTTCTGTAACAACATGATCATAATCAACGATTCATAGACTTCTATTCAATTATTTAATAATGAATATATATAAACAAACGAACGATCAACACGAGTAAGAAAGAGTCAATGTAAAAAATGGACAGTATGTAAATTAACAAATGTATGGACGAGTAAATAAATAATTTATAAAAGAATTTATGAGTATGAACATATGAGGAAAGAACAAATAAATAGTTAACTTCGCCACTGCTTGAAGTCCAGCAGTGCCAGTCCCAAGCCTGGACAAAGGAGAAGGGCGGCGCTAATGATTTTTTCTCACACTGTGTCGTTAAACTGAGACTACCAACCAAGTAAATAAATACAAGAAGGAAATATGTAGGCAGAAATAAACCTCGATAGACAGAAACACAGATACAGTTTCAGGCAGACGGTTATTCAGAGAGAGAGACAGACAGACAGACAGACAGACAGAGACAGAAACAGAGAGAGAGACAGAAACACAGATACAGTTTCAGGCAGACGGTTATTCAGAGAGAGAGAGAGAGAGAGACAGACAGACAGACAGACAGACAGACAGAGACAGAAACAGAGAGAGACAGAAACACAGATACAGTTTCAGGCAGACGGTTATTCAGAGAGAGAGAGAGACAGACAGACAGACAGACAGACAGACAGACAGAGACAGAGACAGAGACAGAAACAGAGAGAGAGACAGAAACAGAGACAGAGACAGACAGAGACAGACAGACAGAGAGGAAGAGAGAGAGAAACAGAGAGAAAGAGTGAACAGACAGCTTCATATAATTATGAATATAGCTGTGTAGAGAGAGAGACCAACGGTGTAGCCATCATTCCGCATTCCGTGATCCCTCTACGCCTACTCTGCCATCATTAGGGGTGGGACGTGGAATAATATCTACGGCTTAGAGACACGGACCGTGCTGTTTGTTTTGATGCGGATCTGACATTGATAGAGCTCCTCATCTGGAATTCATTCGCTCCAGATCCAGTCGGTCGTCAGAATACGTCCATTCCCATAATTCATTACCGCTGCAGCCTTCCGGAAGTTACTTCACGTGAGAGCTAATGCACAGGAATATGCATTTAAAACACAAGCGTAGCAGACCGACACTCTCTATATATATAATTGTACATATAATTGTACATATTATATATATATATGTATACATATATTGGTGTTCATAGATCTCTATGTAGGGCTTATAGTCATACACTTATTGCGAGTATTGTAGTTTACAAGACTCTCAATAGGCTTATGTCAACATTGCAGAAAGAATATATGTAGGCCTATGTATAATTAGGTTATAGAAGCAATCTAATATGTTTAAGATGACCATATGCATATACAATTGTACACTATAATACAATGTACAATTGTATATACGCATATGATCATCTTAAATATATTAGGTTGCCTCTATAGCCTAATTATACTAAATCATACATACATATATTACAGGCCTAATATTGGCCTATATAAACACGGCCTTTGAAATGGCTATATAAACAAGACCATATAAAATCTGTCTACACAAGTTACAAGATAGATAAAGATACATATATTCTGTCAACAGGTGTATAAATGTGTGCATTCTTCTCGTGAATGCATAATGCATCGACAACAAATCCTGCTGATGCTTCCTTAAGTCTTGCTACTATGACTTCCGTGCTATGACTAGGGACGATGGGCGTCGTCAGCATATTCTCTGGGACTTTCCTGTGACGGGGAATTCCCACAGAGGCATAAAATGACTGTTTCTATATACGCTCCAAAATTGCCATATTCTCGAGGCTGATTCATATCGTAATGACATTTTGTCCAAATATTGGAATACACGATGAACCGGGATGAAATCTACTAACAATGCTTTGAGCCAATGGCGTACTATTACAATATATAAGCCTAACTTGGAGAGGCTAACATACATCAACAGTAACTCGACACCAACATTGTAAAACAAAAGCCATGTTCCTTACGCTCGTCAGACTTTCATAAACCAAAATAGAAGCTAAAAAATCTTGAGATTCTTAGAACATCAATTCACATTGTTAGGTTAGCCTACCGTTAACATGGCTGTTGGTGATGACGTCCTATGAAATTCTTATAATTTCCAGATTGCTGTTACATTGTTATTAACATTTTAAAAATGCGTATCTCTTAGATGCTGCCCCTCTTGTGGAAAGTGAAATCAAAGAGTACTTTAGCAGTGCAATAAACTACTGTTCTAGCAACAATGCAATTGTTAATTCACTAAGAAATCAAGTAGCTGTTTGGCAATGAATTAAAATAATAGCTTATAAAGAAACGTAACAGTAGACCTACACAACCAAGAAGTGTTTTAACTCTAAATCCAGACATTCTCTAAGTAACTAACGGATGAATCATAAAATCATAATTATGTATCTCATAGAAACCTAGTTGCATTACGTAAAGCGCTGTTGAAACCAATGTACACCTATGCCTACACGACTTGTCCATCATAATGTTCATCTTGTTCTCAATTCTGCAACGTTAGAACCAGACGTGGTCCCTATATTGATTTGTCTTTTTCTAAATCACGTTACAAGTCGTATCATCTTCTTCACGACTATAACACTAGTCTTCGTTGTGACTAAATTAATCGTCACAGTCATCTTCGTCACTCGAATATGAATTATCCGTCATTGTAATATCGTGTCATTGGGATTATCACATTCATCGGGTCGTCATGATATCCGTACAGATCATCATTATCTTGATCATCATCTTGATTCTGATGACAGTTGTAATCGTCTTTGTATTGGTAATCACCCTGAAAATTTTGATCTTCACCTTCCTGTTCGTCAGAGTATTGTTGTTCTCAGTAATTGTCGTGATCTTCGTCGTTGTCATATAATCTAGTGGCATTTTGGTTGTTTTCACGTTTACACTCTTCGTTGGCAACAACTTACTTGAGTGTGTCCCACTTTGAGACGACATCTTGCCCACCTTGCCAATCGGAAATTATCCCGTTTAGGTATGGCATTAACGATTTCTGCCTACAAGATATCCTCAATCCGTTACAGTCGTTCGTGAACTTTCTTCTGAACGAGTAGGAAGCGGGATCAATCTACTACCTCTTCAATCTCCCACTCTTAGTTACCTTGATTGTTTCAATGATGACAATATCCTCCAACTTCCGGTACAGAAAGAGACGTCGATTTTCAGTGACAGTCCACCAATGGCCATTCATGCTCATTACCTCGATCCTAGGTAGATCTTTCATCTTGAGACTGCCACTGATGAGATGAGCAAAAACGTAGATCAGAGGAGTGCCATTGAAAAATTTACATCCAATGCTGCCCTGTGAGTAGCGAATCTCACTTGGTCGCAGAATCAAAGTTTCCACATCATAATCACAATCATGATATTGATCTTCATCCTGATGATGGTAGTAGTCATCTTCATTTTGGTGATCATATTTATCCTGGTAATTGTAATCCACATTTTGATAATCATATTCATCTTGGTAATTGTAATATTCACTTTGATAATCGTATTGTGCAATATTCATCTTCTGTTTCATAATAGTCGTCACCTTCGTCATAGTCATGTAATCCCAAATTGTCTTGGTCGTGTTCATGTTGACTCACCTTCGTCTTCAGATTGATATTCATCTTTACACTGATTGCAACATCGACAAACGATAAAATAACTATTTTGCATGCTAGATGACTGTGAGTATAATCAATTACATGAATGTATTCTACTCAAACCAAGGTTTTAGAATTTCAAATTCAACTTTCAGAAACGTGAAAAGCAGAAATAATTTCACCAAATAAAAAATTTCACTGAAAAATATTTCTACGTCATTGTAAAAATTTATTAACTTGAACATCTCTATTCTTCGTATTTTTCGCACAAACTATTGCTACTAATTCTGCATTACTGGATGTGACGAAAAGAATCGTGTTTAAATGGAAGCTGGATTGATGAAAAGTATTATATTGATGTCATAACATGCAACCACGCACGAAGCCGCCATAATCAGGTGCAATGAATTTGGAACGCTAAAACGACAAAGTGGATGAATTTGTGACGCTAAAACGATAAATAACCTGACACCACTAAAATCATGAATTACCGCTTGCTGCACTCGAATGTTAAGTTTCAAAAGTGCACATCGTTTTAATTTCATGAGCACTGATTGTGGTGTTTTTGGGTCGCGAACAAACTCCCGGACAAAAAACCCTCCAAAGTAGGACAAACACCCCCTAAGAATTTTTTACTCTAACTTTAACTTTCTAACTTAGATATATAAGTGTATAAGAAGCCTCCGTAACATAGCCCCACTCCTCCGTTGGCTGTTTCAGTGAATTCCATTCTAAGAATCTATCTATGTAACGCCACCTGGACAGTACTTTCCGTTTATATGTAGGTCACTCAGGTATCGTCGTCCAATAGTTAAATAGCAAATAGTTAATTAGTTCCTTGGTCTTTTGATGTTAGTATATGATATGATCGCTGAGTGCATCTGTAACACAGCTTCTTCAGACGCTTCAGGTAAACGAGTCTATGCAGAGCGTATGTGTGTTATCTGAGACACGACTTCTTACATAAGTTAGAATAATAAGAGTTCATGTTCCTTTCAACCATTGATTTCTGTTACGCCCATTCAGTCTGTAGTGTCACTTGTAATGTTGTGCAGACTTTGTTAGTAGTGCCAGTTATTATGGTAGGGCGTCTAATTAAGTGTACAGAGCTGTTAATAGTTCGTCTAAGAAATATATGACAGATGCTGTTAGAGCAAGAGAGAGTCTTGTAGGGGTTTATGTCCTGCCTAAAAACTGGGGGGTTTGTCCGGGGGTTTTTGTCAGGTTTTTTGTCCAACATCCAGTGTTTTTCTGTCACAAAGCTCACCGACATAACTCTTGCACATGCAACAACTTTTATTCAAAACTGCAAATTGTACTTAAAATAATTTCACACACCAATATCTGGACGTCATGATAGTAGAAAGCGACCGAATTTCGGTTTCGTTTTCGGCACCAAAACTGAAAATGTTTCAATTTCGGCCCATTGGCAGTTTCGTTTTCGGCCGAAACCAAAGTTCGTTTTCGGCACAATTTGAAACTGTAAAATTAGTGTATGCGATGGCTTCACGTAGTCTGCCAGTTAGCGGTGCGTCCTGTATAGTATATTAAGCAGGACATCTTTGAGTTGAACCCATAGAGTTCTCTCTTGGAAATATGGATTTTAATTATTATCAGCCCGGAGAAGGAAAATGCGTTCGGCCGTAATGAAATGACTTCAGTTGTATCGAAATGCTTTCAGTCACATCGACTGACCCGGCTGATTGGAATCATATTCCCTCATCTGTTGTGTTTGGCCGATGGCTTCTAGGTCACAGTTCGGGCTAGCAAGCATTACATATAATATATAGTACGTATATGCCTGCACACAAATGTATATAAATATATATATCATCATCAGTGGTGACGATATATAATTTTGTTGTGCATGCATTTATATATTTCGTTGTCTTGTTCGTTTTCGGCCGAAACTGACTTTGCAGTTTCCTTTTCCTTTGGTATTTGGCGGAAACCAAAATGGCAATTTTGGTGCCATTTTTGTTTTCGGCCGAAAATATAAAAATGCATTTGGTCGGTCACTACATGATGGTTGCCTGCATTCAGAGGTGTAACAAGCGGGGGGCAGGAAGGCACCGCCACCTCCCAGTTTTAAACTAGGGATCAACGCCCCACCCCCCTAATTTCGGTGGGCATTGCTCCCTAGTGCCCCCCACCACATCTGTTCTATTTTTATGTTTTTCCAATAATTTTTTATCTAATGATTAAGGTATTGTGGGTGAATACATCTCAAGCAGTCCATAGTTTGTATATACGATTTGTTCTTGCTTATTGCGGGTATAAAAGACTGTATTTGCAAAGGAGAGTAAAATGCATGCTTGGTTATTCATTCATCTATAATGTATCACATTTTTTCTACCCAAAATACAGAAAATTTCTTATAGTAGAATATTCATCATTACCTAAATAGTCTAGTGGTTGGTCTACAATCATGAAGTCGGGGTTCACATCTGGGATAACCCTCCCATAGCACAAAATTCATTGGAAATGTCTGTTAGGGCATGGACCTCGTAGCCAACTCTGCAATAATGACAAGTTTCTGTCATTATTTTTAGTTTTCAATAAAATCACCTCTTGTTCTTCTCTCAATTGTTGTCAATTCACATCTTTTCAATCTCTCTTCATATTTTAGATTTGTGTACAATTCTTTTATCATTTGTGTCGCTCTCCTCTTTATTTTATCCTAATTTCTCGATATCTTGTTTCAAGTCTGGATTTCATGCTTGTACACAGTAATCAAGGGTTGGTCTGACCAGTGTTTCATACATTTAACTCGAGAATTATTTCTTTTTCTCTGCTGACTATTGCTCTTTTAATAATTCCTAACTCCATGTTGGATTTTTGCTGCCTCTGGACATTGCCTTGATGGATGTGCACTCTTGTGTATGATCACCACTAGGCAGCTTTCTTCCTCTAAATCTCTTATGTTCAACCCCCTACTGCATACAGAAAATTTTCATTTTTCTTTCCATGAGCATAACATAACACTTTCAGTGTTGATCAGCATCTGCTAGTCTACTGACTATTGGTACAGTCTCTGTAAGTCTTGTGGCAAGTTAAAACCGAAATTTACTTGGCATCCAGTCCATGCCCTGCTACAAGCTTCATAATGGTGGAAAAGAATAATTCGCATGAAGTTTAGCTGTATATTGTACAAAATATTACGATATAGTACATAGTGTAGACTTTAAAAGCATCTTGTATTTCTATAGATTATTATGATAAGATGACTTTTGTTGAGATAATTTGTGCACCCCCCATTTTTTAAAATTTCTGGGGGGCAAAATAAAAAATTGGGATAGGAAAAAAATCAGATTTATGCCCCCCCCCCCACTTTTAGAAACCCTGTTACACCTCCGACTGTATTATATCAATATGTAGATTACGTTGGCTGATTGGTCAGAGCGGTCGGCTCACAACGCGCAGTCTGCGCTGAGTGAGCGAGTTCGACTCTCGGACGAGGGTGACAGATGAAAAGCAGGAATTTGTGGGAAGTAACCTGTGCGCGGGAATTCAAAAAATGTATGATCAATGTTTAAAAGCGATTAATATCTAAATATTTAATAACAATTTGAATAGGGAATACAAAAGTATGGCAAAACTGTAGTTTAGCATATTTATTTAAAAAAAATTTTCATCACAAAAAAGCATATTTAATCATCTTGCGTGAATAGATGTCGAACTGTAGCTTAAATGGAGACGAGATCGATCAATCAGAAAAATGTGCAAGTAGAAACTGGATTGATGAAAGAAAATATGCTTAAATGGAAGCTGGATTGATGAAAATATCATGATTAAGTAGAAGCCGGTTTGTTTCGAGGACATCGATAAGACGGATGTAAACAAAGTCGTGTATGCAAAAACACGATTGAGGAAAATAAATAAGGCCTATACCGAAATGGAAGCTGGATTGATGAAAAGAAATGTACCTAAGTGGATGCCGGATTGATGAGAAAAAAAACCTAAATGGAAATTGGATACATGAATACAAATATGCATGAATTGAAGCTCAATTAATGACAAAATGGTGTCACAGTGGAAGCTAGTGGAATTTCTGATAAACATTTTGTTTAATTATGTACTCTAAAATGCATTTTTAAAATACTTGTAATCGATCCAGCTTCCATTTAAGCATACTTATTATAATCAATCCAGTTTCTACTTAAAAATACATGATACAATGAAGGAAATAATTAAATACGCTAAAATACGCCGTAAGCACACAAGGTAATAAAATATATAACTATATAAAATGGGTGTGCATGTATGTGTTTAACTAATGTATATATATATAGAGAGAGAGAGAGATAGAGAGAAAGAGAGAGAGAGAAAAAGAGACTTATGTATATAGATCAGTTCATCCTTAGACATGATCATTGGACGCATTATACCAATTTGAGTGTTCAGAAGTTTAAAATAATTGAGTATAAATGATAAATTATATAAATTGCTGCATTGTATAGTAGATCAACTATAAAATCCGTAAGCAGAGTTATCTCTCGCTGGAAGGTGTTGTAGTAAGTTTAACTAAACATTGTTATCTCTTGCTGTAAGATGTTGGAGCAAGAATAGCACTAAACAAAGCTAAGCGATCATTTCATACGCAATGGCTCTCAACGTATTTGGATTCATTAGTGGCAAAACTAAGGCTGTGGTACCGTCGTCTTTCACACAAAGAAACGTTTAGTGTACCAAACAATGCTTTGGATGCAATGCAATTGTGTCATTCAACAGTTCATCCAAATCTTACAAAGTTGTTGCAAATCTTGGCAACATTACATTGCCTGTTTCCATCTGTACCAGTGAGCGCTCTTTCTCAACACTTCGCCGTCTGAAAACATATCTCAGGAACTCGACAGGCAAAACTAGGCTGAATTGATTAGCTTTTCTACATGTTCACTGTGAAACGACTCCAACAACCAAGGAAATAATCAATGAACTACTAAGGAAGCGAAGATTAGATTTCGTTCTGTGAGGTATAGTCAGCCAAGCAAGTTAGGACCAATATTCATTATAATTAAGCAATGAATAAATAAGATAATGACAAGAAAACTTAACTTCTACCGACGATCAGAAGAAGTATATTAGAATAGGCTAACTATGATGTTAAGAAAAGAAAATCTGATACTAACTTGCATACATGTGTTCAGAACTATTTTATAATCATTTAAAATTTAAAGCCTGAGTATGTGTTTGTAATTTTTGTGTTCATTGCTATAAAAATCACTAGCTATGCGCCTTAGCCGATTTTACTAAAAAAGTATCTATATATTGTAATACCACACAAAATTGTTGCAATGCAAAAGAGGCTAAAATAAAAAAATCCTGGCTCATTGAGCCCCCTAATTTATTGCAGATCTAGTGTTGAAAACGACTACCCCAAAAGTGCCTACACAAGCCCCCCCCCTTGGGGAAATCCTGCCTACTCCACTGAGTCCGAGGCGTCAGTCACAGTGTAGTGACCTCCAACAAGTCCTTCGCGCACAATTGCTCTGCATTACATGCGCCGCCGAGACGTGTGCACTTCTGAGCCAAAAATGTTGAAAGAAGGGCGATATCAAATCGATCTTTGGTAAATCCGTCACTTTGAGGCTGACTAGGTGAACAAATACGCTTGGCAGCGGAGTGCCAACGAAAAACAGCTTTCAATGGTTTGCGTCGAGTAGCGTCTCTCGCTCGGACGTAGTGACGAGTCCATATTCCCCGATAAGAAAAGCTAGAACAGTAATAGAAAACTACTGTCCAAAAACAGCTTACTATGTATTCCTATATAAATACTGAATACTCACTTAGTAGCCTATAATTTTTATATTATTGTTATTACAATATAATTTATAGGCAACAAAGTGCTAGGCATTCTAATATATTTATAACAGTTTTTGATGTACGTTCTGTGTAGTTCATTGCATGTTGCAGTCTATATATCATCTTTACAGGTGACGTGGTTAGGCCTACTCATCTCGCACCCCGTACATTTGTCGTATTTCTACGAACATTCTGCTATCTGTTTTCATAGCATTAACTATACTTAGAAACTATATATACCCAGTGGTTTCATTTGAAACTATCTACAAACACTTCCCAGATAAATTAATCTACAAATGACACCTACATTTAATATTCTTCAATATTGGCCCATTGTTTAGTGAGCGTGGAACAGTTTTAGCAGGATGATTAGGACCTATTGGCATTATTTTGCTTTGCAGGAAGAAGTCAGCGGTGGATTAAAAAGTGATGCTATTATGATTAGTGGGTGACAGCGAAGAATTGGTTAAAGCGATAATCTTACAACGTGAGACATGTGGGTTCGAGGCTCCTGCTCTGAGACGATTACTTTGTAGGAACCTTGAACAAATCGTGCACTCACAGCGCCATCGAATGATGTTTGTTAAGTGAACAGTGGCGCTAATCATTGCAGTAAAATAATCAAGTACAGACACACATGTACATGTATGTCTGACTCATTGCCTCATCGTTCCGCAAAGCTTGGAATTCCTTAGTGACCGTGGCATATTCGAGAAAGACGAACATGAAAGCGTCAGGGAGCCAGTTCAGTGTTCATCACTAAAAGTGCAGGTTGAGCGTTAAATCCTGGAAGTTACTTTAAGCTAAGAAGAACTTCCCTACCTTTCGTGTCTAGCTAAAACAGCTATGTGGAACTGACTATTGAATATTATTATTAACTACTTCATAGAACAAATCGTCCTAATTGATCGAGCATTTCACAAAAGCGCCTGTCTTACAAATGTGGTACCTAAGATTATCCAAGACCTAATAGGAATGAGACTGGTAGCAACAAACCTTAATCTCTTTGGGTGAATGTGGTTACTCAGCAGACATAATTATATGTGTCGTGTGACCGCGGAATAAAACACTGCAAGGGATCCTCTACTGCCGGATCAAATATTCATGAGACAGAGTTTACCGTTGTCATGGACCTCAAATGCCGCTTTAAATACTTCGTAATTTGGAAGTACAGGTATTTCCGGTATCCTTGAATTCAGGGATCTCGCTGAGGCAGTTTCAACAATTAGAGCAAGTTCTCATTATTCTGCGAACAACTGTTTTAAAGGTGTCGTAATGCATCCGTTTGATTTAATCGATGCAGTAGTTCGCAGTGCAAGTCGTGGTCCAAAACGGACCCTGGATATAGTTTCCATCCTTTACATTCATAGACGGACATCTTGGGTTGGTTCAATTTGTCGGTTGGATGTATGATCCGGTGAGAGAAACAGACAGACAGAGACAGAGACAAAGAGACAGGGAGGCAGAGCGACAGGGAGATAGAGAGACACAGAGAGGCGGAGACACGGACAGCAACAGTGACATCGATAGAGAGACAGAGATAAACACCGAGAGACAGACAGAGTGATACATAGACCGAGGCACACAAAGAGAGCGACAAACAGACAGACAGACAGACAGATAGAGAAGGTACAGATAGAGAGCGGAGGGATGCTGGATCGTGGCCTCTGCTTGTATGTCGATGGCTGAGGATTCTTCCTTCTTAGTCTGGGTTCCTCTCTATGCCTGAGACCCTTTCCATAGGTCCTCATCTGTCCTCGTATATCTTATCGATGAAGCGGCCAAATTGTAGTCGCCAATTCAACCCGTCCAACTGGACTTCAAAACAATAGCATGTGGATAAACACACGCACATACACACACCCACACATTCCACTGGATACGCTTACTTCGATCGAAAAAGTATACATGCTACTAACACGAATCTGAAGATGTAAGAAATAACTGCCAATGAATAATGAAATATCATTTCTTTACTTTAGTATTATTAGACGCTGTTATTATTAGCCCATGCGATTTCCTTTTTCCTTCTGCATTATTAAAATGACTCAGGTCCATACTTTCTCATTTTTATCCGTTTTCATGCACAAGATATGAATTTGCGACATATAACTTATAATTCAATTTATGCACACACCTGAAACATTGACGTCTGAGTAAGCCAACGTTAGCAACGAATATTAGAAGTGCCCTAAGCTCACATATATTTACGAATGTAAATTGAGCCATATATTGAGTCAAGATGGGTGGATCCAGGTTTTAACGACAGCTTATGACAACAGAGGGCGTTGCCGTCGACAGAAACTGGCTAGGCATATTGCAGCACTTACAGCTAAGAATTCTCGTTCAATGTCTTATATAGGAGCCTTTTAGTAGGCATTATTCACGCGGGATAAAATCTTCATCGTCTTTAGCGTCTGGGAAAAAGTCATGACTAGGACTAAGGTAATCGTAATCCCCAAGCTCCTAAAGCGCCACTTGAAAGCCAAGCGAAGGGCACCAGCTTGTTCACGAGCGCATAGTCAAATCAAATGGGTTGTCAAAAGGGTAGTCCGAGGAAGGGCAGAGCCCGGTTTCCAGAGGGTCAGAGGAGGAAAATGTTTCTCGAGTACGCTATATGGGATCTTTATGATTTAATTTAACCACCCTGGAAACAGTCTAATGTAGGTCCATATTGCTTAAGTGCAAGTGCACATATACGGAAGTCCACATCACTTAACGTCTGTTCGACATCCACTCCACGGACAGCTGAGCTGGCGCCGTACATCGCTGGACCAGGTGTGGGAGGGACGCTGCTGGTTTTGACAGACTTATCGCACGTCGCATAGTAAGATTTGATCTACACTTGGTATTGTGATAAGATTTATTATAACCGAGCAGTACATTAAGGAGGTTACATAATCCTGTTATCAAAGTAATCAAACGTAGGTAATTATAAAGATAGTGCAATCGTGAAATGTATACGCTTCGTATGAAAACCAGCCATTTTAAATAGTCACGAAATATGCAATGCGTTTGCAGGCGATTCAATAAAGTGCATGCATACTTACCTTTATTAGCCTCGTTAACTAACTTCACCACTGCTTACTGTCAAGCAGTGCCAGTTCCAAGCCTGAACAAAGGAGGAGGGCGACGTTCTTTATCATCACACAGTGTTGTCAAACTGCAACTAACCAACTGCGCACTTTAACCAAAGAGAAAACTGGAGCAAATAAATCTTACTGAAATCCGTGCAATTCGTCGGTGAACTGCTACCAATGCGTGTCATTTGACTGTGGCCGCCTTTCGATTGAATGCCGCCAGAAGATGCCGTCGGATGCATCGAGATGCCAGAGGATGCCGGAGATGCCGTCGAGGAGTGGCGAGAGTGGCGTGGGTGCGTTCCTACGTGACATTCTTCGCACGGTTTCTGTGGGATTTTGACGCGTAAGAGGTGAGCAAACAAAACGCATCTATCCCGATGACGAATCGGTCTTTATTACCCAAGCGATCTGCCAATTAGTACTCTGCTAATTAAAATGGTGACAATCTATATGCTTTGCTAAGGGCTTGCCGTACCGTTGATATTGCCTACGAGAGATAACTACATTATGACACTCTGGAAACCGAACTCTGCCCTTCCTCGGACTACCCTTTTTGAAGACCCATATACGTAGCGCTCGTGAATAAGCTGGTGTCCTGCGCTTGGCTTTCGAGTGGAGCTTTATAAGATTAGTGATTACGATTACAATTCCATAACAGATACACTTCTGAAAATACTTAACTACTACTTTACTGGTACACACTTGTAGACCAAAAGACACTAAATGTTCATAGCTAAAGAATGATCGCTACCAAAAGATACTGAGATTCTGAAAGATACAGACGATTACGAAAAATACCAATTGATACCTGAAGTTACCAAAGAACAACTGACTTCAAAGGATACTAAGATTTATAAAGATACCAAAGACACTAGAAACAACGAAAAATTTTTAGATACCAAAAGACACCGAAAGAAAGATAGATGGTCATTAAAAGTTATACACAGGATAGATACTAAGGACGTGAACTGTGCCAACTGATATGCAAGGATGACAAAACGTACCGGATGAACTACCTACCGTATTAATTGACACATAAGAGGTTTCAATAGTTACCTCAATAGCGTGGAGAACGATCAATAAGCGGCTGGAGAGATAAGACAGACGCTGGAAATCGACGTTTCCGATTAGTCAAGCAAGTTTAGTCGATCACAGATCGAATGCAATTTGATCACAGATCGAAAACTGATCGATCTCGGATCGAATATTGATCGATCACAGATCGAATCCGAATTTTCACAGATCGAATGTTGATCGATTACTGATAGGTCGCGAATCGAATACAGATAGATCATAGATCACAGATCGATAATATCTCATCGGAAGAGGAATCACTCAATCAGACATCAAAGTGTCTGACGCATCGATGACGCCGGTGACACTTAGTACCGTGACGTCAATGTCAAACGGGACGCCGCGTCACAGACGTCAGCCGTCGCTGAGAGTGACGTTCGCTGATGAATACCAGGAACACGTCGACTGTAGCGTCATCTACTACTGTGACGTCATCGACAATGACGTCACAGCAGACGACCACGATGTGACGTCACGTGGGCCGTTAGAGTCCGTTCAACTGTCAGTAGAATCAGTGAAAAGGTCGACGAGGTGAGAAAAGGGTGACGTTTGTTATTGCTGCTAGATGCATGTATGTATGCATATATGTATGTATGCATATATGTATGTATGCATATATGCATGTATGCATATATGTATGTATGCATATATGTATGTATGCATATATGTATGTATGCATATATGTATGTATGCATATATGTATGTATGTATGTATGTATGTGTGTATGTATGCATATATGCATGTATGCATGTATGCCTGTGTGCATGTGTGCATGTATGGATGTATGGATGCATGTATGTATGTATGTAAGTATGTATGTATGTATGTATGTATGTATGTATGTGTGTATGTATGTATGTGTGTATGTATGTATGTGTGTATGTATGTATGTATGTATGTATGTATGTATGTATGCATGTATGTATGTATATATGTGTGTATGTATGTATGTATGTATGTGTGTATGTATGTGTGTATGTGAGTATGTATGCATGTATGTATGTATGTATGTATGTATGCATGTATGCATGTATGCATGTATGTGTGTATGTTTGTATGTATGCATATATGTATGTATGTATGTGTGTATGTATGTATGTGTGTATGTATGTATGTGTGTATGTATGTATGTATGTATGGATGTGTGTATGTATGTATGTATGTATGTATGTGTGTATGTATGTATGTATGTATGTATGTATGTATGCATGTATGTATGTATGTATATATGTCTGTATGTATGTATATAGGTAGGGTCTTATGCATATGTGTATTCTGTATGTATATGTATTTCCAACGTGTAGCCTTGACAATGTATCTGGTGATAATAATTATAAATGAATTCATTGGCTGCTACTCTGTTCTGTTTCCTCGATGGACCTTCTGTGTTATCTAATGGTCCTCTTGACCAAATGGGAATCCAAGCAACGCATTCTGACCATGCAGCTGCTTATTATTATGCAGGGTACAAATGTTTTGCGACGCCTACACACACAGACACACACACATATAAATATATATATATACACACACATTCACACTAACACAGACGTACACACACATACACACACATACACCACACACAAACACACGTGTTTGCGTGTGGTGTGTCGGTGTGTACCTACAAACACCTTCACACACGCCTACACACGCACACACTTACACACACCTACATACACAAACACACACGCACACGCACACATATATACGCATATTATATATATATATATATTATATAAATTTATATAATATATATTATGTGAGATGCTACTAGATGCAAAATGATGTATTATGCAAAGAGACAGACTGAGACAGACATAACAGGCACAGAACAAGAGAGTTAGAGAGAGGCAGGCAGAGCGAGAGAGTTAGAGAGAGGCAAGCAGAGCGAGAGAGAGTTAGAGAGAGGCAAGCAGAGCGAGAGAGTTAGAGAGAGGCAAGCAGAGCGAGAGAGAGTTAGAGAGAGGCAGGCAGAGCGAGAGAGAGTTAGAGAGAGGCAGGCAGAGCGAGAGAGAGTTAGAGAGATGCAGGCAGAGCGAGAGAGAGTTAGAGAGATGCAGGCAGAGCGAGAGAGTGTGTGAAACAGTAAGAGAGCAGGGAGTCAACCAAAGAGTGACACATGGATAAAATGTGTTAAAGTGAGCTAAAATCTGATGAAAATTTATAGATTAAGTGCCAGCGTTTTCAAGGTATCTAAATTGAGCGACTTTCAATAAACAATATCGTCAAAAGCTTGAATTTGACAAAGACAGACAGAGGAAGGTAGCGACCTAAGAAGACAGCGACACAAGCAGAAATAGAGTAAGGGGTCAGAGTGTCAGACAGAGTAAAATAGAGAGAGGGAGAGAGACAGACAGACAGACAGATACTTGGGGAGAGGACAGATACTCGAATGCTCAAGCCTTTGAAATAAAATACTAATCATGATGATAATTGAAATTAATTCAATACGACCTGACGTATAGGAAGTCCTTTGCCTTATCCACTCCTTTGCAACCCTGCTAATGTTCGCACTCTGGCGGTGCCAGTCTCACGCCTGGATTAAGGAGGAGGGCGACGCTAATGCTCTTTGTTATCACACAATGTCGTTCAACTGAAACTACCACCTCCTCCCCCTTTCCGTCTAATCTTCATTCAGTGCTAGATTTCTTTACATAGATATCTCCATGCAAGGAATTTGAACCACTGACCTTTCGAGTGACAGCCAACAGGTTAAGAGCAAGATATTTAGCAAGATGCAGTTTAACAACCCTGTGTGATAACATAAAGCATAGATCGTTAATGTCGCCCTCGTCCCTTATCCGGGCTTGGGACTGGCATTGCTGGATTGCAAGCAGTGTAGCAGTTCTAAGCTGGATTTTAAGATGAGATTTGAGTATATATGTAAGAAAAGGATTCAATGTAGGCGGTTTCATAGTTTACGCCGGGTTCATGTTCAACCTGCTGACGCAGAAGTTTTATGTGCAATGTCATTTGTGGAATACTTTTACAGAATGGAAAACTAATGTTTGAAGAAAAATATATGTTTTAAACGAAGAAATACTCTTAAACGATTTGCATAAATATTTATGAGTAGAAATGTACCGCAAACTATCGAACACAATAATCTGAATATAGATACCTTTAAAACTTCGTAACTTAATCTATATATATTTATCACCTGAGTTTTATATGCAGATGTGTTAAAACCTAAATCTATTTCTTCTCGCGGGGCTTTGTGAACTGGCAGCGCTTCTGAACGGCTCACCCTTCTAGAGGCACTCTAACTACTTTAATACAACACAATTTAATAATCGTCCACAGTTAGGTTGTACTCAATGATGGTAGCATTTAAAAGATGCTGCAAACAGATAATTAATTGTAAAATAATGATTTCTCTCTTTTGGAACTGTCGTATTGCATGCTTCTATTTATTATGACACAGAGCATTAGAGCCCAATAACTTGTTAAATAGTAATTATAATGGCCTATCTCTGGAGCAACACATGTTCCCTAAATCATGCAGTGGTCATTTGAAAACGTATCTTTCTGTCCGGATTGTGGCGTCTGGGGCGTTTCTGAGTTTCTACCTTAATAGGGGTCAAAGGCGCAATCTAATTTTTTAAATGGCTGAATTAATGATAAAGTGCACAATACAATATTTATTATTGATTTTGTGACAGACGGGAGTTTGAATACGCGTTCACGCGGCTTCTTCATTTATAAAACTAAGTAAGATCATTCTAAAGGTGTCCAATTTAGCGATTCTTACTCTTCGCAGATCATAGAGAATTGGTGACATCTTATGGCTGTTGGGTGCTGACATCTATCATATATAAACTAATTGTGTCGTCAGCAACAGCTACGATCTTCTCTGAAATACGTTACTTGGAAAGTTACTGTTATATATCGCTGTGGTATAAGAAAGACGATCACTGTTCCCCCTAAGAAATAATCGATAGCTTTTGGACTGGTTCCACTCAGAATTGCAGATGAGGGTTGCTCAAGATAGAAAAAAACTTTATTCCTGTCCGACAGCGCATTTAGTATATACCGTTGTCTCTCTGGTCTGGCGATGTGAACTTAACCCTGCACCAGTTACCTGATAAACCTCTGTCAGCCGGCACTGGAGGTCCGGTGTAAATAGGTCGGCCGCACACAGAAGAACAATATTGTTATTTCTAAATATTGGCCATAGGCCTATAATTATGATTGTTATAAATTTCACTCAGCTGTTTTAAGAATCTCTCTATAAATTATTCATTTCGATCTGTAATTATTCATGTAATTAAGTGTAATATTAATTTTATTTATTTATCTATCTATCTGTCTGTGTGTCTGTCTGTGTGTCTGTCTGTCTGTGTGTCTGTCTGTCTGTCTGTCTGTCTGTCTGTCTGTCTGTCTGTCTGTCTGTCTGTCTATCTATCTATCAACCTCCTCTGGTGATAATTATTCTATCTTATTTCACCCTTTCCTGATTTCCATCTGTCGACTTCGGCTAAAGGGGCGTTTATTCTTACCGCCCTGGAAGAAACACTGGCTATCAGTTACCTCCTGGGAAAAATGACTCAACCATTGACAGACAAACTGTCCCCAATACAATCAGGGGCCGCATTCAGTGTCTCTAGCGGCGGCGAAGGAGAAGGATGCTTTCCGCTGGTAATACAATAACCGTTAATAACGCAAAGCTGACGTCAATTATGAGTCATCCTCTCATTTATAAGGTCCGCAGTAACGTCGTACCAAAGCTTCTGGCAAATAATATTAAGAATATTAAGAATATAATATGTGTATATTCTTAATACACTCAACAGTCTAATAAAGCATACCAACTTATTATTTCGATATAATGCGGTTACGCTTGAATGTGTGTATTCCAATATTTAACGACATCTTATATACAGCTACTAAGACTGTTGACATGTTCAAAGTATAATTATTTTGACGTTTTCAGTTCAGTTTCCTTCAACTTTAACGTTATCTCTCTTTTGTTTCTTATTGGTTCCGTCTGCAACAGATTATTGAGATGGAGATATTTTACAGATGGCTGTTGTAGGTCTGTATAAAAATAGATCATGACTATCATTTAATATGTTTTTTTATAGCTGAGCACATGTAAATTATATACATGCGTTATTATTTTGACTTTATTCCATTACAGAGTTGAGGCACTGGTGTTTTCTTAGTTATTTACAAAGACGTTCAGTATTTGACTGGGCTTTGATCTCACCATCAAATAGTCATAATAATAATAACTTTAAAAACGTATAGACAAACCAATCAAAAGATTCGGATCCTAATTTGACAGATTCATCCGTCTTTGTCGACAGAGGTCAATTGCTTTTGTTGTATGTGTGTGCGTGTGCCCATCAGCGAGGAATTTCTTGGACGGATTCATACGGATTGTTTTATCATATGACTTGATTTCTACCCTCAATGACTGAAATGTTCAATTATGCTATCAAACTCAAGACATCTAATCTACCTCACAATAATAATAATTACTATTAGGATAATCCTTGGGCAGAAAAGCTGATGTGTCGCCAGTGGCAGGCCCACGCATACTTGTAGATTTAAGTGGATTATCATCTTCAGTTGACAGCTTTGTCTTCTCATCTCGTGTTTCTATGACAATTTGATGTGTATGCCTATATGGTTGTGTGTGTGTGTGTGTGTGTGTGTGTGTGTGTGTGTGTGTGTGTGTGTGTGTGTGTGTGTGTGTGTGTGTGTGTGTGTGTGTGTGTGTGTGTGTGTGTGTGTGTGTGTGTGTGTGTGTGTGTGTGTGTGTGTGTGTGTGTGTGTGTGTGTGTGTGTGTGTGTGTGTGTGTGTGTGTGTGTGTGTGTGTGTGTGTGTGTGTGTGTGTGTGTGTGTGTGTGTGTGTGTGTGTGACTGCGTGCTTCTTATGGGGTTATACGAGTGTGCGCACGTGTTTGTTTTTTATGAGATGGGCATACGGATGGGAAAAGGAAAGAAAGGGATGATAGGGAGGAGAGGGTCGATAGGAAGCGGATGACAATTGGAAGTATATCGGCTTTCAATATCAATTTCCGGTTGTCTGTAATTTCAATCGGTCACCGTCTGTTGCGGAGGAAAAGAGATCGATGTCACCCTTGACGGACAAAGACTTGAGGAGAGCGACAAAGTGGAATGAGCGGAGAAATTGGAGGAGGAGGAAGAAAAGTGGATGAAAGAATGGAAAGAAATGGAAAAGATGAGGAAGACGCATGAGGAGAAGAGGAAGAGGAACAGGAAGAGGAAGAGGAAGTGGCTGGGATGGAAAAAGAGAGAGAAGATGAGGATGTAGCACAGCTGGTAGAACAAACTAGAAAGGACTCAAGAGGAGCAAGCATGGGAGGAGAAGGATGGAAAGAAATTGAAGGTGAGGAGGAAGCATACGCTGAAGAGGAATGAAGAGGGATGAATAAGGGATGGAAAAAAGGGAGGAGGGAAAGGAGAGAAAGAAGAATAGGAGGAACATATGGTAGAAGGAAAGGACGATTAATAGGGAAGAGTGGACAGAGTGTGAGAAGAGGCAGGGATTGGAACGGGTCGAGGCCGACATAGAAAAGGAGAGAATGTCGGTTTGGATACCACACTGATCATACCCTCCAAAGAGGAGTCAAACGCCTAGCTTACCAAGACCAATGCGTCTCAACAGTCTCTGAACTTGGAAAAATATCAGATGCTAAACTCCTTTTCTGCATTTTACACAACCCCAAGCATGTTCTTCACCAACTCCTTCCTCCGGAATGGAGTGGATCGGAGTGACCCTACTCCAATCAACAATTAAGACCTACAATAAGACCCACAACCATGTTCTCCCACCCATACAGAACTCTCAGTTATTTATCTCCAGATCCTTGTATACAAATAATTAATAGTTGGTTATTAATTCTGGCTACTTTAATTGTTCACTATCATCTCTTCATTTCTACGTTTTTTGTCAGATTGTTTTCGTCATAAATAAACGAATTTCACATTATTATACAGATACCTTTAAAACGCGATGAACAATGTTAAAAGCAGAAGACGCGTGATGATAATTTTAGTGGTCACTGAATGTCATTGACATTATATGAAAATATTTCTGTAGTAACGTTTGATAGAATAAGAACATTATAAAAACATGTCAGGTTAAAAGATTCTTTAAAAGTTTGATGATTACAAAATGTACATAGAGACTGGTCAGACACAATTTGTTTTATTTTGAACATTTCTGGATGCAAATATTGTTACATTTGCATGAAATACTATATCACATGTATTATTGATGTTATTAATGCCATTTTTTACATGTATTATTGATGTTATTAATACCATTTTTTACATGTATTATTGATGTTATTAATACCATTTTTACATGTATTATTGATGTTATTAATACCATTTTTTACATGTATTATTGATGTTATTAATATCATTATTATTTATGTTGTAAAACAATGAACACTAATGATAGTTTAAAATTCAAACAGTTTTGAATGGTGTCTTTCGGACGCTATGAATTTCTTTGCACTGTAGTGTAAATGTTTCAAATTGTCGTCAACGGCCATAGATGTCATATGACGACGTTAAACTGTGGATTAATAATAATGACGATTTTTGCGTGATGTAAGCTCTGATCCACCGCCTTTATTGTAAAGCTAACGCCATCGAACAGATGTCACTAGATATTATGGTTAAACCTGGGAAATTGTTCCCCGTTGGTTGAAATCAGCAATTTCTGGCGCTATGCTAGCAACAGTCCCTGAAGTAATGTAGAAGGACCAATGTTGGCGCCCTCTACAAAGCAGGACCAACTGCATGTATGTATGTATGTATTTATGTATGTATTTATGTATGTATGTATATGAGCATTTATATAGCGCCCTACAAGAACCTCACGATGGCGCTTACCGAAGCTACCTGCCAGTTCTATCTGATATGGAAAGGTCTACCAGAACATGTGAAGAACGCACCACCTATGGAGGCATTTAATCGCGACTCGAGACTTATTCTTTTTAAACAATCATGCGACTGTAATTTACTGTCTGTTTCCCTTGTACAAAACCCTCTCTTTCGGCCTCGGCTCTTCCACGGCGCTATATAAATTGTCTGTTTATTATTATTATTCATACATGCCATATGTCAGTTGTCGACGGGAATACGTTTGTTCCACGCTTGCGTATTGGCGATATTTAACATTATAAATAGGAAATAGGCTAGCGCAGAGAGCGCCTCTTAATAGTTATCAAGAAGGGACGCTATACAAATGTTCTATTGCATTACATTACATTATCTTGGCGTTATCGATAGCGTAGTGGTTATCGGGCAGTTGGCAACTGTCAACTAAGAAATCTAATTTCAAAATCCCATCAGAGAGATATTTGGATCATGATTGCTCTTCCGTGTATCTATCCATCGCCAGTTCGGCTGTCATCAGCACTGCTGATTCAGCAGGCTGTCGGTGGGATGATGAGTCTGCGAGGGAGTGGATTTGCCACCTGGACTCATACACCGAGGCTAAGAAAATGAGGTCGCTAACACTGCTTATCCGTGGCTGCGCAAGGGGAATTGTTTGACATTCTCATGGCAATGACGATGACGTCGACGGATATTATTGTGAAAACGTTCTCATCGCTCCTTTTTCATTAGGCTACATTCATTCACATGTGTAATTCATTTAAAGCAAATATCTGATTTAATTTCTATGATACTTTTATTTCATTCAATTCATTAATTTAATTTGATTTCATTCATTTAATTTCATTCATTCATTCTTTCAATTAGCTTCATTCACTAATTAATTAATTTCATTCATTTCATTCATTCACTAATTCCCTAATTCATTTATTTATTAATTAATTCATTCATTCATTTCAACTACGGACTGAGGTGAACGGTTTGTTTGCTATGTTGTTCTTGGACGATTGTTTGGCCTTTAAGAGTTGGACCAAAATCTATGGAGAACCTCTGCAACTCGTCGTTAAGGCATTTAGGGACTTTGTTGATTGGTTAGTTTAAGTTTAACGACAGTGTGTGATAACGAAGATCACTCGCGCCGCCCTCTTCCTTCGTAGAGGCCTGGGACTGGCACTACCGTTGAGTGACATCATCAGCGCGTTTAGCGTCTCATTTCTTACATACAGGACGAATGGAATGCTATAAAAAGCGCTTACGGGACTTCTTTCTTCTTCCTGTTCCCTAGTTATGTCGTTTTACAAGGAATCTATGCAACACATTATAGGTCGTTGAACTCTTGGTCCACCCATTACAAACGCTGAGTTAGCTTTTTGAAACGAGCTCCTAACTTTTCGACATCCTCACTCGTCTGTTAATCTCAGCAATGACCCGCTTTGTCTGTTCTTCTAACGCTTTGCTCGTGAAACCCCTGCATCATCCCATCAGCAATTTAATCGACCAATTCCACCTTAGCATTTGGCTTGAACTTTCCGGATTTTGACCTACCAACGAGGCACAGATAGAAAGATGACTCAGACTTTAATAGGTCTAGGTCGTTTCGGTGGCCGTGAAAGCTCTGCTGTTTTGTTTAGCTAATTGTTTTTTTTATCATCAAGAGGTTTCTTATATGTTCTTTAGTTGGTATAGAATTTCGGTTACACTGGTTTCTTTTGGAATTATATCAGTACCAACTGTATAGTTTTAAAGGTGTCTAATAGGTCCCAAAATTTAATTATTGCTATCCGTTTAGCGACGCCTTGTTGCTGCTAGAACTGTTTAAGTAAGTATCACATTTCGATGTATTACTGGCAATTAATATGAAGCGGCGGTAAAAACCCTGACCAGACGGGGCTCTTCGGATGGATAGGTCCAGAGTTTAACGACAGCTTTTGACAACAGAGGTCGTTACCGACGACGTAAATTTGCTTGGCATTTTACAACACTTGCAGCATAGACATAATAGATTAACGTCCAAGTATGCTGCTCTTTTTGTGCGGCATTAACAAATATGAGGTTGACGCTATATTTTAAAAGGGTTGATTACGGTAAAGTTAAGTCGGATAAAATGACAAAAGTGATAATATTCAATGTCTGACGTGTGATTGAAATGGAGGAGGGGGCAACGAGAAAGAAGAAAGAGAGGAATACGGGTGAAATTACTACTACTATTAATACAACTATAATTACCACGAGACTGCGCGCCTTTAGACACCTTTAAAAGAAATTATTTAAATTTATAATAAAGGCCTTATCGTTAATCTTTAATGAAAGCTTAGGTCAGCGCGGTCCCATAGATAAATATCATAACCAAAGCAATTTCCAGTGGGAAATTGTTTGATGCATTCCATCGAGGTGAGGTCTAACCTAGCCTCTGATAAAGAGCGCCTGGAAAGACTCCTTAAAAGGGCCAAACGTTACTCAGAACAATCCTTCTCAACAGTCTCTGAACTTGCCAACGTCACAGATGCTAAACTCCTTTTTCCATATTACACAACCCAAAGTATGTCGTTCACCAACTCCTACCTCCACTCCGTCCCCACTTCATTGACCGATTAAGACTTAGAGCACACATGGTCTCCCATCCAAAGACAACTCTCGATTTATCCAGAGCTCACTATATAAAAATATTTACTAGTTTGATATTAATTTAATTTAATTTAATTTAACTTTATTATTCACTCTCACTCATCATAGCACTTCTGCGCTTGTGTCAGATTGCTTTCTTTCTAGGTAGTAATAGTTTTAGTGTAACGACAAATAACAAAGATCGTTAGCGTTGCCTCCTCCTTTATCCATGCTTTGGACTGGCACTGTCAGAGTGCAAGCAGTGGAGCAGGTATGCTTTCTTTCTTAATAAAAAATATCATTATGACGATGGATAGAAAGAATTCGATAGATACCTTTAAAACATGGTAAACAGTGATTATAAAAATAGAAGTCGCGTAACGTCAATAATTATTCATCTTTGACTGTTATAGACATGTTCTGCCCGCTCCATTTCAAGTTAAGTTGACGTCTTCTGACATGGATGTAATTAGATTGGAAAATGCTTCACATTGACTGAAACAATCTATCGTCTACGCTACGCTAGCGCCAGTCCCCCGCAGTAGTGAAGAAGGAGGGTGACTAATCGTGAAGAATATGGGCCTCATCTACGAGCTTGTTCAACTGTGACTGCTATACGGTGTAGGAACCATAAGAATGTTCTTCTCTCACTATTGATTGTCATCGATTGATCCTTGATCACCACGCAGTTGCGCTTCATAAATAGGTTACTCCGTTTTTAAATAATCGGCGTTAACTTACTGTACACGGAACGGTAAAGTAATCCAAGCATGTTTGTGCTTTCTGCTAATGGTTCCTTCCACCAGGTAAAATATAAATGCAACTTAGCTACTTCAAGTGTTCGTCTAAAGTCTGGATAAAGGAGGAGGGAGTTATCGCCAGTTATCTTTTGTTATCACACAGTGACGTTGAACTGACACTACAACTAAGCACCTCCTCTGCTCGCACTCTGGCAGCGCTAGTCGAAAGCCCTGATAAACTAGGAGGGCGACGCTAACGGTCCATGTTATCACAGTGTGCCGTTAAATAGAAACTGTTACTATAAATAGCTTTAATCGATTTCGGTTACGTATGGAACTAACTGTCGACCAAATGGCTGATACTAATATCTATCGACGCAACTTAACCCAGAGACTCTGAACATCCATGCCATCTGTCAGATATCGACGGGAATGCGTTGGTTGGTTCCACGCTTGTGCGTGGGCCCATCATTTGCGACTCTTTCAGCTTACTCTGCACCTTTGTGCTAACTCTTGGGACAGTATTCGTCAGTAATGATGTTTAATATGATAGTAATAGGCGGAGAGAGCGCCTCTGTGTAGAACTGTAGATACCTACTAATGGGCGCTCCTATTTCAAAGCTTCGATGGCGCTAACAGTAGCAGCTGTTGTGACAGAAGGACTATTATAATACAGCAACTGTGAGTCATGCGAGTACTCGAATCCCTGCTATCAACGTTACAAGGTTATTGGTCTAACCAATGATCCATAGTTTCTACTCTGACGGGGTTGATTTTACATTCGGAGTCGACGCAACGACGATGGTTAGAGATAGATATTCAAGATTTATCGATCAATCCCTGGTGGATTTCTGAGCCAACGTTCGAAGCTAATACCCCAAGAGGCGGTTTGCAGCTCTTCCATACCTGACTCACTCATCTCCTCCTCCAGGTTACAAAGAGCATACATACATTCAGTCACTCATTCATTCATTTCTTCGTTCGTTCATTCATTCATTCATCAAGAAGTTTACTCGGAGGCTCTCACAGGCAAATCACCCTCTACATGTATATATATATATATATATGTATATATATGTATATATAATATGGCTGTATTGTATCTACAGATATGACAAATATAATTTATATATATTAACGTTGATATATGTACATTTAATTTACATCACTATTGTCCTTAATTTTAGGAAATCATAAAATGTATGAACAGTAAATATGTGTGCAACAACGACGAAAATAATTTTAGAAAAAAAAATCTTAAACCATAAATTCTTGAAAGTTCATTAAAGTCAAGCATTCACGATATCACGTCATTCCTTAATTTTAGCATGATTTTGCGACACAGGTCTACTAGATTGATCCTTCATCGTCCTGTGCATACCATTACCTTACACCTTCCCAAATTACCTCCATGGTTTATATTCAATCAGGGAAACTATATGAATAAAGCTCTCATAATGAAATGAGGATGGGAATAAACTACCTCATAACCACACAATTTCGGGTGGGATAGCGAACTCTCAACCTCATCTGATGTTTCCTCTGCCCCATTATACCCCACTTTCGTTGCACCCCCTCCCCAGACATCAACGGCGTCCGCATAAGTTCCAAAAAATCAATTGCAAATCGTCATTGATTTATTGGTTCTCGTTACAGTGTGGGCGGAAACACTGCAACGGTCTCTGCAAATTAGATCTCGTCGATACTGGAGGAGAACAAGAAATGGAAATAAATCCACAAGGAATCTCATTTGACTGCGTTAACACGGAACGATTTCCATATTCTGACCGACGGACTAACTGACCGATTGACCGAATGATCGAATGACTGAAAATCCCACTTAGCGACATACTTACTGACAGACTGTTCGAAACTTGGAGGTTATGCTACAGAGTTATATTCATCTATCGAACCATTCCTCTCATCTGTTGTAATTGTTTATAGCACAGTTGCCTGCGTTTTAAAGGTGTCTAATAAGAAATCGCATCATCCGTGGTCTAGCAGCAACTTATCGCCACCAACGCCACGTTCATTGCTTCAAATGCTAAATCTATAGTTCCTATACATTTCTCTACTTACTCCACCCGCTCGTGCTTCCCGTCGAAAAGAAAAACTCCGAGCGAGGCCCTACTTCGATTATCCTAAGATCTGCAATCATTTATCTATCGACCGATAGGTGTCGTTCGTTAACCGTTACTCGTATGACAGGAGACGGATCACCGTGTGTGCCACGGTCCACCAGTTTATTATCCTCAAAGAACGCCATCTAAACAGACAACAGAGGAGCACAGACAGTCACAGAGAGAGAGAGGGCAGAAGGGCAAAAGCCATGGAGCTCAACTTATGAGTGACTTATTATTATCATCAGTCAAACAGAGTTCACGATTTATGCCTTGTTAGATTATGACATTACATGAACTTAACAGCAACGGTTAACATTCAAGGTAGCTTACTTATGATCCAACTTATGATATAAATGTACTCATAATGCGTACTTATTATTCCCACTTCCGTCCAATCTGAATATAGTTATTTCTCTGCATAGGGTAATGTATTGATTACGACTGGCCTCGATAATCACAGCGACATCTATCATGTGTTTATTCGAACGAAGTGCGCGAAATTTAATTAAGAAAGTCGCTTTTTGTTGTTTTCTTTTGGCCTTAGTTATCAGAACAGTCGATTACGAAAGACGCTGAATAAAAAGTTATACAGTGTAGCGTATATGAATTTTATCCGTCTAGTAAATAACTGACTATTCAATTTACAAACTTTGGGTGATTCTTCTAATCCTCTTGATTCCTTTCGTGCGGCTAGTAATGCTTTACAACATTTTTGACTGTGTAAAATAAGTCAATTATTAAAAAAACATAAATGACGACAAATACGGCAATAGCGACATCAATTAAAATAATCAGAATGAAAAGAATAATTATTATAGGTTTACTTTTTCCTGAAAACTTCGAGATGCTCGCTAAACAATGGAAACAATTGTTGGGCTGCTAAAACCACAATCAATAGTAGGTCCTATTAATTCTGATCGCTATTAGAGGCACGTCTCATAAAACGTCATAATATCTAATTAAAAACATAAACTCCTCCACTGTTTGCACTTTGACCGTGCCAATCCCAAGCCTGGATAACGGAGGGCGACGCTGATAATCTTCGTTATCACACAGTGTCGTTAAACTGCAATACCTAAGGATCTCTGCCTAATTAGACACATTTCAAAACGCTTTATTACGTCATTATATAAATTGCCATTGTCGCGCCAATGAGAAATTTTAAATTGACTCTCTGCGCTTAAGCGTTTCATGTTGCCATACAAAAGGGACGCAATTGTATAACTCCTCCACTGTTTGCACATTGGTAGTGCCAGTCTCAAGCCTAGATGAGGTAGAGGGGCGATGCCAATGATAGTTGTTCCTCAACTACTGCCACTACTTGCACCAATGCTCTTCTACAATAAGACCATCGGCATTTTCATTTTGGTTTCTGAGTAAATTCTGACCTCTCTTAACACTTTTATCAAACTGAGA
Organism: Bimastos eiseni; assembly: GCA_959347315.1. Lineage (NCBI taxonomy): Eukaryota > Metazoa > Annelida > Clitellata > Crassiclitellata > Lumbricidae > Bimastos > Bimastos eiseni. The sequence goes on along the minus strand of OY365807.1, from coordinate 206,383 downwards.
AATTAAGATTTTGACCATGGTGATTGGATATAACATGTCGTAGCTTATAGGGTGGAAACAGTCTAGAATAAATACTAGATGATGCAGCGTTCTAATGAAACTCTAACCATCTCCACTGCTTACAATCCAACAGCGCCAGTCCCAAGCCTGGATAATCGAGGAGGGCGACGCTAATGATCCTTGTTATCAGACTGTGTCGGCAAACTGCAATCACTTCCAACACATCTCTAGCTGTTCCCATATAGAAATAGCAACGACCAACTCGAACAACAGATTTCGGTTTCTTTAAATAAGCTTTCGATATGATATATGTGTGTAAATGAAATGTATATGGATGAAAGTCGGAGGGAAATCTCAGTGAACATCTCTGCAGGGCTCACCCCTTTCAGCTCCCTCCTAAAGACAATAGACATTTTATAGCCAGAGTTTTATTTTTGTAATAGTCGAAGTAGACCACATCATTTACTTTTATTGGATAACTATCATTTTTATTCTGTTCTTTGTACATAAATGTTATTTGTCAGCTTCGTAAATAAACGAAGATAATTATAATTATTATACTAGTTGTTGCATTTTTGGCTGCCTGAGTAATAGAAGAGTTTATTGAACAAATGAAACGTAAGATATATATTGTTATATACAGATGCAATTTAACTGCCTATCAGAGCTCCAATCACATTACTAAATACAATGGCGTGTGAATTATCTTTTTCCTTTCTCGTAAATTCAATTGAACACCTCTTTAATGCGTATTTAAATTTTATAGATATGCAAAATTTTAAATATCTTGATTGCAATAGGACAGTATACATTCCGAAACCAGCCATCGCTTGGAATTAAATCTTCCATTTAGCCAGTGCGTATGCTTGGCCCTGAAATTCGATCAACCGCAAATTTTCCGTATTCGAGTAAAGCCGTGGCTGTATAACTAAACCGCCAGATTTACAAATAATAAATGAGAGAACCGTCAGATGCGAATGCAAATTGCAGTTGCTATTATATCGAATGTCGGAAATTTTTCAATTTGAAAGTAAGTTTGCCGTAATATATGAAATTAAAGTTAATTGTGTGCTGAAAATAGTCGCTCTGTCCTATAAATTTGCACAAGAATCTTTAATTGAGAAATTTAAATCTCCGAAAACAGAGATTTTCTGTTCGTGAGCCTTTACTGGTTCAGAAATGTTTTCTTTCACCTTATAGTGTAGATGTGCCTCTGTTGAAGATTGTTCTGCGTGTATATATCAAAGTACAATTTTTATTTTATGATCTTGGTTGAAATTGACTTGTTTATCATGTTCAAATTTTGACCAAGATATCTTCATGGAATGTCAGGGCGACGCACTCCGAATTCCTGATCGATGCTTAGGGCCAGCAAGACCAGAAAAAATTATGGAAAGCTGACAACGAACACTTAATGATTTTAAGTTTTTGGAAAGCGATTCTGAATTTCTTTATAAACAACCACATCAAACTTTATTTTGATGTCTAATCATACTTTCATGGATGCCTTGATTGATAATATTAGATTCGCTTAGTGCCTTGAAATGCGCATACACATATTTATTAATTTAGCTTATGCTCAACGCACCGAGCTTACGGACCACTCGAAACACCAGGATGAAAGAGCTGACATGTCCGCCCTTTTACGGGTTTTACCAAAAGGGTTGTCTCGATGGCAGACGAGCGGGTGGGTTTAACATGATGTCCATGTGAAGGGCAAGGCTGACATTTGCGCGGATCTCCTCCAGATGTTTCGATGTCACCTCGTCACTATGGAGGTGTGGAGACGGAATGTTGCTTACGATTCACTGTTGTCGAAGCAGAGCAGCGTATCCGAGATGATCCACAGACTTATAAATTCAACATACAGCGATAAAAAGGTTTCTAAAAGGTTAACTGAATTTAGAGACAATTCTCTCTCTAACATGGAGAGAAGATTCGTCAGAATTGTTTTGCTGAGCACCAATTGATATCGTATTTATCTTATGATGTCTTCACACCGTAGTGTAGGGTCACCACATGTCCGAAATTGGCCGGGACAGTCTCAGAATTGATTAAAATGTCCCCGCGTCCTTGGCAGGTTCATTCGGGGACAATGCAGCGTCCCGGAATGGTGTTTCCATGATCAAACACGTAGAAGGTGTTAGAGAGAGAATTGTCTTCTAAATGCAGTTAACCTTCTAGAAACCTTTTTATCGGTGTCTGTTGAATTTATAAGTCTGTGCATCATCTCGGATACGCTACTCGGCTTTATTGTTCCAGTTATTTGACAATAGAAGTAACATATAGTGCCGAAGTTATTCTCTTTGTAGCCCTCGGGCTTAGTTTTTCGGGACACTCTTTTCAAAATGAGAAAATGAATAAAACATGTTAATTGTATGTGATCAACTTATTCGGTGTTCTCTATGATGATAGCTAATGGCCATTTGGCCTGCTCTCTCTAATAGGTGCCAACAAGTTTATGTCTAATCGTAATCATAATCGTGAACTCCAAACTTCTTAAAAGCCACTCGAAGCCAGGCGCAGGGCTCGTTTATTATCGGTTGCCACGTCAAATCCGAGGGGTTGTCCAAAAGGGTTGTCCGAATGAGGTCCGAGTCCAGTTGCCAGAGTGTGAGAGGAGGCATAGTAGCTGCTAAGGTGGTTGTAGTTTAGAATTTAAAAGATGGAGAGTTGAATGAGCAGGGTAAGAATTCTTGCAGAGGTCAGACTTCCGTTCTGAGTGGAAAGTTCGAGGGATGATAGCAGAAACTTCAACAGATGTTCTAACGATCACTGATTGACAAAGACGCATAGAAAAAGATGCGAGAGGAAAGTCGTCGTGCGTTGCAGAGACTTAGGCCTCGTGCAGTGTGGGATAAACCTCGGCTAGAGAACTTGAGATGAGAAGTGACCGGGGATCGAGAGTGACTGAGACAGGAGGATGATCGGGTAGAAGTAGTTGGCTGGATGGTAAAGAGTTCACGAGCACATTTGGACTTCCAGTAGGGAGTGTAGGTTAGTGATAAAGATGGTTTGTGGATTCACTAATTTTTAGCCAACACAGTGATTTTAATATAGGAGTGGCATGATGCTAGGCCGATAACAATTATCAGAGATAGGCTAATCATTATGAAGAATAACAATCTGGTAGTAGCTCGGACTAGTAAGCTTTGGATAAGGCCTAAGTTGCAGTCGCTTGAGGTGTGTGGATTTAAGGTCTTGGTCCATTTTGCTTCATCGCCGTATTGCTGCACTCTGCCATTATAGGTTTTAATTTTCAAAATGATCGACTTACGTGATTGTGTAGCATTTGCCTTCTTGAAATTAGAGTCTATAATTGAAAAACTTCAAATAGATGCTATTATAGTTAAAAAATCTTTAAATGCAATTCAGCTGAATCATTGCGCAAGTATATCACTCATCCCAATAAACCCAACTCCAATTGACTTTGATTTAGATTGGAGAAACCATGGTGTCCCGGAATGGCAGAAGAGAAATGATTATTTATTGGCAAGGAGTATACACACATTATGTAGTCTGTGTTGTATTCATTTTAAAGGTGTTTAACTTTGTGAACAGAAATAACTTTGATCAAATTTGCACACCCGAAAAAACATTAACAAGAATCCAGGTTTACTAACTCCTACGCTGGTTGCACTCTACCAGTGCCAGTCCCAAGCCTGGATAAAGGAGGAGGGTGGTGCTAATGGTCTATGTTATCACACAGTGTCGCTAAACTGAACTACCTACCTACCTACATTAAATACTAACTCCGCAACTGTTTGCAACCTAGCAGTGCCAGTTCCAAGCCTCGATAAGGGAGGAGGGCGACGCTACTGATCTTTGTTATCACAGTGTCGTTAAACCACCACTAATTATGCTAAATACACTCATTTCCATGACTGATTTCTCTCTGGCAGTGCCAGTCTCAAACCTAGATGATAGAGGAGGGCGATACCAACTGTGCTCGTTATCGCAGTGTTGTTATAACTGAAACTACATGTATACCCTAGAGTTAAGCCGTGAATGTATCGATAATTACGTTCCTAGACCACTATTATCCAGGTTGTGACTTGTACTACCAAACAATTCAACAGGGATTTGCGAAGTTAGCCCTTCAGCGACGTAGGCCTATTTAGAGTTTCATTGCGTCTCATGGATAAGCCGATATCCTGCGAACTGGAAGGTTGGAGATTACGATTACAATTACGGTTGCAATCAACAGACGATCAAATGACCGACATGCTTGTAGCGAGTAATCTCATTTTGGAGTACCATTGCCCATTGATTGTCAACGATTGTGCGTTATGAATTGATTTTCTATCAATTGGTCAGTCATTGATTTGCTATTGATTGTAAACTGATTGTCTTTGATTGTCCATTGAATGCCAAATTATTACTTATTGAGTGTCAAATGATTGTCTATTGATTTTTCGACTGATTGTATTTTCATTGCCATATTTTAAATTGATTTTGATTGTCGATTGATTGTCTGTTGATTGGCAGCACCGAAAGTCATGACAATCCCTTTGTCTTGGATGGTGAGCTCCAGCGTAAAGCCGATTTTATCCTCCAACACTCAACCATATCCCGACACACACTCACTATCGCCGATCCCGACCAGCTCCGAACATACACGGAAACTGCGGACCACGTCCGAACAATTCCGGAAACTGCCAATCTAGGTCAATTCCAACCGATACTCGCATCGGTCAACAACGATCTGAGGGGAATCAATCACAAAGCGGACCTTCATGCCATTTCCGGTAAAGAACGGGAACAAGAACCGGAAGTGCTGTTCGCTGTTGGTTTAGCAGCGCCTGGCGAGAATGGATCTGGATCGTTTCTACGAGGAATCGAGAGTGAGCTCACGGTGGAGAATCGTTTGGGTGAAGGGCACGAAAATGGTTCCACGGTGGAGAATCGGTTGAGAGGAAAGGAAGAAAGTGAATACACGGTGGAGAATCATTGCGTAGGATTCGTCGTAGCGCAGACTGAGGAAAGCGATGTCGGGAAGCTGATTGAAACGTCCGATGTGATCACGGAAGCAGAACGTACTCGGCAATGCTGTCGGATTCAATGAAGCGAGACATTGGGTGAATTTCTCCATCCACGTAGATTACGCAAAGTCAATCAACCGCACCGAGAAAAAAAATTAGAGAGCTTGCAAATTAATTGAAATTTCTCTCAATTAGTTAGTTATCTTGCTCGGCGATCTATTCGGTGGTGTGTTGGGAACTCTGATCCAGCGATTGTGGCTTCGAGCCTATCGACTGTAGTACGATTAAACGATCAAAAATGCTCGACTGCGCTAAGGAAATGAAATGAAATAATTATAAGTTATCGTTAAATTAATCAATAAATTGAGTACTTTCACATTAAGAAATGCAAATTTTAAATAGCATTTATTCAATAGGCTATTAGGCATATGGTAACCGTTATTTAGTAGGATTTTCTTTTAGGACAGAGATAATAACGTAATAGTTTTAACACATGCCTTTTCGTTTTGGGAAGAAGTTGGCGTTATGATAACGCGCCATTGAAGTTATTAGATTAGAGTTGGTGCTATTGAAATTCCAAGTTTTAATTTAACTGCATTGAATTTGTTCCATTCAATTCAATATTTTTTATTGTTCCTCAAATTTAATGCATGCACACCGCACAGTTTACGAATCAGTAAATTTACCGTACATGATATTATATAGGACTGGCTGGGCTACATGGCGTTCGCCCAGGTTGAGGCAGGTTTTTGGCTCTGAAGAGGAAGAAGACGGCGGCCGCGGGGTTCACCAACCCATCTACTGGGTGTCCGAGGTGTTGCCCGAGTGGATAGCCGTAAAAGTGTGAAAATGCATAAACGGACAGAGAATAGACGCTGATGCGTACAAAATGGTATCAATAACTTACAACTTCATACAACATTACCAGCCGAAATATCTTCGCAAACTCTTCGCCATCCAGCCAGCACGCTCTACCCGATCGTCCTCTTACCTTACCCTCACTCGACCCCCGATTACATCTCATCTCAAGTTCTCCAACTGCACCACACCTCGTCTCTGGAATGACCTGCCTCCTGAATTGTGTGCCTTCTCGGTCCCCTCATCATCATTGCTCGTCATGCAACATCATCTGTCCCTAGCGCCTCTGTCCATTGCACCCTGGGCTTTCCATTCAAAACTTAAATACGAGATGGATTTGACTTGTAAAAGACAGGAAATGAACCAAAGACTTATTAGAAGTAGTAGTTTCAGTTTAACGACAGTGATTGCGTCACCCTCCTCCATTATATAGGCTTGGGACTGGGATTGCTTATGTGAAGTCAGTGGTTGGGTTCCAGAGACTTTGAGGCGTTAATCTCTATTACTAAGAATACAATTTCTTTGTTGAAAGCCATAAAATTATGCAATATAATCGATATCCTACATAATTATGCCCTATGTTAATTTAGTCATAGCATGTACTAGGCAAACTAGATAATTATTTAGTTTCTTATCACCTGCGCTATTAGGTTTCATCAAGCTATTAATATACGACATTGAATAAAACAAGGTATTAACTGTGTTATTGTTATTATCAATTTATAAATATTATTTTCGCTCCCATTCCGAATATTTTAAAAATGTCAGTTACTGCATACCGATATTTGGTCTAAGTACGCTTACAAACTCATCCGGCGCCGAATTGTCCGGTCACCCGTATTTGTACCAACAACTGTTATTTCCGTAAACCCTACATGTATTTGATTTGATCGACCCATATAATATTAACAATACTAGTCATTCAAGTAAAATCGACATCAGAAAGAGTCACCAGAGTAATGCCGACCGGTAGAAGAGACTGCATGTGAAGGGTGGAAAAAGAAATACCCTCAAAAGAATTAAACCCACAATTTTTCGGTTGCATGAAATGAAACATACGATCAATTTATTTTTTGGTGGCTTTCATGTCTGTTTAGTGTCTGTCTGCCTGCTTATCCGTCTATGATTATGTCTGCCTGTCTGTCCGGTTGTCTGCTTGTTTGCCCGCCTGCCTACATGCTGGAAGTCTTTCTGTTTGTTATAAGCTGACTGGAATTTAGGATGGGTTCCCATTTCCCTTTCCTAACTTACGGCGTTATCGAGTGTTATCTTTTGACCACAAAATTTTTCTCATTTGCAGCTTGAAAAAAAGAGCCTGCTTTTAACGAAACAAATTGTTTCAACCGGTGATCACAAAATCCATGAGTAGAATACAAGCCCAGCTCAACACATTTGGTGGTCCTAGGCAGAGCAGCCCATCAACCTATAATATTATACCAGCGATGAAAATGAAATCACTCGCTCTACTTTTCTGTTTGCCATTTTGCTGCTTTTTGCCTTTTTAGACCTAATTGTTAATATTATTCATGATTGTAAGTGTCAAAATAATACATGAGTTAGCTACCACAGTCAGTCAACAAAAAATAATAAATAATTATTTTTGATGATTTAATTATAAAGTTATTAGGATTAGTTACAATAACAATAAAAAATGATTATTTAATTAAGTAATTTTAGAGTAAAATTCTTGTAATTCTGGAATAAAGAATTTAATAATAAAAGCACGTTAAGTTGCAGAATTATACACTTCGAAGTACATTGCACTATAATTACCTGTTAAAGTGTCTAGCAAAGAGCGGTTATTTAGCCTCACGGTCTGATAAAAGTGAAACTCATTAATTTTGTATACGCCTATGCATTAGGCCTATTATTAATTATTAATATTTTCAATTACTTAGCCGTTGTTTGTTCATTTTGAAAATCCTAACTGCGGTTTTTTATTCAGATGTCATTAAGCGTTTCAATAATTAAATCAGTAGTCATTTATTTCGCCGCTTTTGGTGGCTGAATTACCACATATTATTATTATTATTATTATTAAATTTGTAAAACCTGAGGCGCGGATAGTCAGTCGCCAGGAGAAGATGCAATTAGATTTCCAAATCCTTGAAAGCCAAAGAGAAATAGTGAGTTTTGAGTCGCTTTTTGAAGGAAGTGAATTTGAGCTACGAAGAGAGAGTGACAGTCGATTCCATCCCCTAGGAGCAGAGACATGAAATGCACGAGAGCCCATAACTGTTCTGCATCGTGGTTCAACTAAAAGACCTGAACTTGATGATCGTAAGCAACGAGGAGGAATTTAAGAAGTTAGTAGAGCATAAATATAGATAGGTGTACAGATGATGAGGGCTTTGTAGGTCAACCATAGATCGTTGTTTGGAAAGAATTCTTACAATATAGGATGACACAAAAGTTCGTTCACCGTTTTCAAACTTGAATAACTCGGTCAATATAATTCGGATCTCATAAATATGTTCACGCCCATACTTAACTGAAATGTATTATAACCCTAAAAATGTTAAGTCGAGAAGCAGTTTCGGCTCGCGCCTGGATATGACGTAATCATTATTCACGCCACTTACTGGAGTGAAGATAGGAGCATCAACAATGGATTTCGGATGAATGGTCTAATGTTTTGATCACCGATGAGTCGCCGTTTAGTGCATTTTATGTACCGAATGCACAAAATGATACCGTTATTTTAGGAGGAGAACAATCCCCGTTTGCTCCACAGATGAAGTTTAGTCCGTCAGTTATGGGGGTGAGATGACGGTCAGAGGTCTTGTGCCAAAATGGTGCCAGACTAAGCTTGCAGCACAGCATTACATACATCCTCGCAATACGCGAAGCCAAAGCCAAGCCAGCTTTCGAGAGACAACGGCAGTGTTATGCAGCGAAAGTTATTTGTTAACAATGATCTTGGGAGTATTTCAGCAGGATGGTGCACACTGTCACTCATCAGCTGTGATGGCAAATTGACTGCGAACTCCCGTCACGAATAAAGCTAAACGATTGACCACCAGAACTTTCTGGATTTCTAGCATTGAAACGGAACGAAAATTTACGTTATTTATAGATTTTATTGAAAGTGTTTCAAAGGTGTCTTGTATAAATTTTACTATTATTATTATTCAAGTAAAATCAACGCTGGAAAGAGACATCAAAGTTTCACTGATAGGTAGAAGGGGCTGCCCGCTCATGGCTGCTAAACGGAATACCCTCGACAAGATCAAACCCACGACCTTTTGCATATAGAACATGAAATGAACACTCAATTTGTTAATGAAGGCTTCTATGTATGTCAACTGTTTACTGTCTGCCTTCCAATCTGTTTGTGAGTCTGTCTGCCTGCCTATGTCTCTGTATGTTGCTCTGTCTGCCTGCATGCCCACCTGTATTTCTATTTGTATCACTGACTACACTTTATATAAAAAACAGGAGTAGAATAACGGGCAAATTGTAATATAAAAAAATTATTATTAAATAACACACCTGCAAAAATGTTATACTAAAAATTATAATAAAATTGCATATAATCGCAACTTTTGATTTCCACTTAAAAATACAAGTACAAATTTGTTGCTAAGGAATCATAACATGGCTAACAAATAAACCCTATTTATATTAGCATAAAAGACTTGCATTTTAGCAAATAACATTCTTTCCAGCAACCGCTGTTACGTACCAAATGACCAATGCTATCTTACTCACAGGGTTTGCTTGTTATTAGAGTTATTGAATGCGAGTTAGGAGCTCAAGGTCATCGCTCGTTCCCTATTATAACTCACGCCGTGATCAAATTCTACCTGCTTACAACATAGTTTAACTCGCGATTTCAATTATAACACTTGGACAGAAGGAACTGCTTGTAGATAAGTGTTTTAATAGTCTGAACCGAAGTAAAATTAACTAAATATAGACACCTTTAAAATGCCTATCTAAAATCAGTAAATATCTTCAAAGCCGCGTTCATTAAAATAAAACACTAATTGCTGCAATGTATTCGATAGTTCACGACATCGTCACTTTTGCACCATTGCAGTAATGTAATGGAGCATTTACATAGCGCATTTAGATAAACATTTTCATAGCGCAACTAAAATCAGAGGGGCTCACGACTCAACACAAAGCTAAACGGAGAACAGGACAGTTGTCAGGCGCTTCCGGAAGGTAGCAGAGGAGAGACAGCAGCTCCTCCCGAAGAGAAAGGGAAGCTGTTCCAACAGTTGGGACCCACACAGGCGAAACTACTGGATTGGGCCGTGTCAAAGCGCATGCGGGGAACCACCAGATGTCCGCGGGCAAAGGAACGAAGGGAAGTCCGATGCGGAAAAGAGGAGACCTTAGTGCAGAGAGTCAGAATGTAGGCGGGGCAGACCCAAGGAGACAGTTACGCATCAACGCAAGGGTCTTGGAACGAATGCGTTGAGGTTCTGGGAGCCAGTGAAGGGATTCGTGAATGAAGGAAGAGCCAAAAGAATGGATGAAGAAAGAGGGCGACTCCAATGATCTCTACTATTACACAGTGTCGTGACACTGTTATAGACTGTTTGAAAAGTGAGCAATTTAATGTCGCATTCAAAGCTAACACTTTTGCCTGTATCATATGATGAATGATTATCGTCGTGCTTCCCAATCGTGTCGCTAATCTCATAGCATTCAAATGATAACAATTGGCGTTCCTGTAAGAGGAATTGCTTTCTCTGACAACTCTTGGGCAAAAGAGACTGTTTGGAGAAAAGTATTTTCAACTAGGAAATAGTCATGGAAATAGTCATTGAGTAGTCATAGAGTTGACCAGAGACGGAATCACTCGTTTTTCGACGAATATTCTTTTAATACAAACTAAAGGCAACAGCCAACATTAAACTCGTGAAATAGAATCAAAATAAATCGACACAGTCAATGTCGTTTCAAGCTCTAATGTTCTTCGATTATCGTCTAACAACTACCAACTAACTACAACTAACTGCTTACTTAACCACATGCAGTCGTTCCTTATATAGCTGCCAGAGGGAGCTCAAGATGCTCCCATAGGGAGCACAAAATGCTTCCACTCGGGTGCGCCGGCGAAAACCGCCACACTGCTATAGTGCCGATCACAAGACTGAATAAAGGAGGAGGGCAGCGCTAATGATCTTTTTATCACACAGTGTCGTTCGACTGAAAAAAGCTGCAACTTCAAATTATTTCATTGGTCGCTTTTGACAAAGTGCACTCAAGTGACAATGTTCCAACGACTTCGAAAGTTAAATGCGCGCATGATAATTTTCACACTGGCAAAGTGAATAGCCAAATAAATCACAAAATGTAAGTTAATCAACTGTAGTATTCACGTCAGATAGCATGTTGTGTCAATAACCTAAAAGGTTGTGGTTCGATCCTGGAGTTGAGACTCTGGTTAACAACCAAAGGTTTGTTGTTATTCAATCAACTGTTCAGTCACTCAATCAAGATGTTCATTGCAATTAAAATTAATTTTATTGATTAGCTACCTGTAGTTTTTAAGCTTTTAGTAGTTTCAGTGTAACGATTCTGTTTTCACAACGTCGATCGTCAGCGTTGCACTTCCCGTTGGCCAGGGCTCACTGCCTGAGCTGAGGAGTTGAGTTGAGGAGTTGAGTTGAGGAGTTGAGTTGAGGAGTTGAGTTGAGGAGTTGATTTGAGGAGTTGAGTTGAGGAGTTGAGTTGAAGAGTTGAGTTGAGGAGTTGAGTTGAGGAGTTGAGTTGAGGAGTTGAGTTGAGGAGTTGAGTTGAGGAGTTGAGTTGAGGAGTTGAGTTGAGGAGTTGAGTTGAGGAGTTGAGTTGAGGAGTTGAGTTGAGGAGTTGAGTTGAGGAGTTGAGTTGAGGAGTTGAGTTGAGGAGTTGAGTTGAGGAGTTGAGTTGAGGAGTTGAGTTGAGGAGTTATAAAGCTACGATTTGATTAGACAGGCTTCCTATTAGGCATTTTAACGTTGTACAGATTGAGTGAATTTTATTTCACTATCTGTGCCTTGTTCGATTGATTTCAAAATGTATAGGATTCAAAATGATCCCACGGTAATTTCTCATTTCATTTCTAAATTACGCCGGATCAAATTCAAAAGTTTTAAGTAAAATATGTTAAATATAAATTGTCAAAATACTTGGGCATAACAAGTAATTGTAAAAAAAGTGTTCTAAGCAAGGAAATGCTCCGAGCCAGCGAATAGATTAGCATATAATTAGAATAGCTCGCAAATTATAAAATTAATGTACTAAAATTAAGCACCTTTAAATTGCTTTTATCAAATCAATATTTATCACCAGCTGCACATCATTGTTAGATCCCCTAAAACGATCAATAAAGGCTAGTTCACAAGTTCACAAGGTTTATGTGAAAATAACTGCATAAAACATTAAATTGCTCAATTTTCACACAGTCTAACGTGGTTCGTGTGACAATTCTCCAAGGCATTCGAATTCGAAATACGGGTCATATAGCTCTCACATAAAGTAACTTGCAATTGCATCTTTCAAGTCCATTTAATTTGACCAAAGCCATAATAAGTAAGTAAGTAAGAATATTCTACGTTAGACTATATCAACAGGCGCACAATTATAGCATACAAAAGGTATAAATAATAGCATAAATTCTAAACAATGTCATGAAATCTTCGCAAAATAAATGAACTCTTGATTAATTGTAGCTGAAAACAGACCAAATGGTCCACAATAGGATTTTAACAAATCTGTCTTTTCGTCCCACGTGCAAAGGAGTCAGTATCTAGGACGTTAAATGTGTGGTTACAAAGGTGTTTAAAACGAGGAAACAGTCCGAACCGAAATTAAATTGACACCTTTAAACGTCTTTCTTGAAATCAATAAAGACCCTCTCTTAGCTGCACTTATTATAATAACCATCTCAAAATGCATAGTCAGCAGTCCAAAGCCCCCCGTCTCAAGTACACCATTGCAGTGCTAGTCTAAAGCCTGGATAAGCCCAGGGGCGCTCCCAGCCCAGCCACGACTAAAGAAATTAAACTTGAGGGACATGTAAAAACCTTATCCAGGCTTTAGACTAGCACTGCAATGGTGTACTTGAGACGGGCGCTTTGGACTGCTGACTATGCATTTTGAGATGGTTATTATAATAAGGGCGAAGCTAATGATCTTTGTTATCACACAGTGCCGCTTAACTGAAGCTACAATAATTTCTGCATTCAACGCAAATACTTTGGTCTGTATCATGATATTCATTCATTCTAGGCATTTATATAGCGCCTCTTCCATAACCTACTCAGGAGCGCTCCCAGCCCAGCCACGACTAAAGAAATTAAACTTGAGGAACTTGTAAAAACGTAGGATTTAGAAGCTCACCCTTTGTCACAGAGCGATGCACCCGATGCGCTGCAACATCAGACTATGGACAGCAAAGATCACGCAAGTTAAATAGAGCACTGGGCAGAATGGAGTATATAATCTTTGTTATCAGAGAGTGTCGTCAAACTGACAGTGGCCGATTGGCTAGAGCGGTCAGCCGTAACGTTTATTGTGTGCTGAGCGCGGGGCGTCACTACAGTGTGTAGGGACTTTGAGCAAGTCCTTCGCGCACCATTGCTCTGCAGTACAACGCAATTGCGCCATCGAGGCGTGTGTATGCACTTCTGAGCAAAAGATGTTGGAATAAGGGCGGTAACAAATTTCGATAATAAGAATAAGAAACAACTTCAACTTTAATCCCTAGATACAGTTTTTACATACTCTCAGGTTTAGTTCTTACGAAATTGTCAAGTGAACTAAACATTATTGTGCAAATTAGTTCATTGATCGCTTTTGACGACGTGTAGGCTACTCATGTGACAATTTACCACTAATATCGGAAGCTAAATGCGCTGGGAGAGCTAAAAAATTAAAAATAAACAACTCTAAACATAGTAGTAGTTTCATTCGAACGACACTATGTGACAACACAGACTCCTGGTGAGTCACTCCCGTTGTTCAGGTTTTGGACTGGCACTGCTTAAGTGCAAGCTATGATTTAATTAGGCGCATTATAGGATTTCATGTTAGACTTGTAAAAGTTGTAATTTTATGTCGCAATTTGTGCGTTGTTCGGTTAGTTCAAGATTGACTTAAGTTATTGTAATGTCGACGAAAACTGCCCTCACTGCAGCTGCCATCAAATGTAGTTAAACATGAAATTTCTACGTATATGATCGACACTGACGTTAGGTATGACTTCTAAGGGGCCTCCAGAGTACAAATCGTGTCGGAGTGTAGTAGTAGTGGAAATAGTTTCAATTGAAAAACACTGTGTGATAACAAAGATCATCAGCGTAGTCCTCCTAATTATCTAGACTTGGGACTGGCACTGCCAAAATGCAAGCAGGTGCGAATGTAAGCATATTTCTATTACGAATACGATATCAACTAATCCCTTTCGAAGGTGTTTAAAACAGGGCTCTGGTCAGTCAGTAGTTAGTTTATAGGTTGTCGTCTTCACAAGATTTAGACACACTCGGAATATTAAACCTAGAGGCGTTGTGAACGTATATTTGACAGTGTTTTGGTTTAGGCCATTAATTTTGTTAGCATATACAAAAGTCATATGAATCTATATATAATTATGCAAATTGTAAGCGCTACTCAGACTGGAAGTTGCTAAGCAACCTGTCGAATTTTCAGACGCTTAGGCCACAGCTGTATAGGCAAAGCACGTGACGCGGCTAGCGCGCGAATTTATAAAAGATGCGGACAGGCAGTTTGTACTCGTCGAATGTCAGAGTTGAGCCTATTATGGAGATTTAACGTTGTGTTTCTGTGTCGTCGATCTATGTGGTGATTAGTTTAGTACTATAGTTATTATAACAGTAATAAAGTGAATTACCGAATACCGAGTCTTTTGTGTAGTTTAAACATACATTAAAATGTCGGTCTACAGTGTAGGAGAAGGAGAGTTTTTGATTGTTAATTAAGCTTTAATATTAATTTGGCATTTATATTCGACACAGACGTGGGCTGACGTAAGTGTTCCATTCTTTTATAAAATCAGTCAACAACATTATTGTGGTGTTTAAAGAGAGCGCGTTCAACCAATCATCCCAACCAAATCTCACGTTTTATTTATTTATTCCGAAACATGATATCGCCCTTCTTCCAACATTTTTTGCTCAGAAGTGCACACTCTTCCATGCACGGCGCAATTGAAGTTGTACTGCAGAGCAATTGTGCGAGAAGGACTTGCTCAAGGTCCCTACACAGTGACCGACGCCTCGGACGAGGGTTGAACCTAATCACTGAGCGCGCATTGGGTGTTTACGGGTCGACTGCTCTAACGGTAGTCTAACCAATCAGCCACCGTGCCGCACCAGTCTATGATTAGCTATGTTCAAACATTACACCGCAAAACAGCAAACCATCAACAATTAGCTACATCCAAAGCGCTGTTGGCCCATGATGTCAATAGACACTACATAATAAGACTCTGTTAAGACATCTTTAAAACTCTTCAACCTACGCAGTACATACACACACACACACACACACACATATATATATATATATATATATATATTAAGTTTCTTTCGAGACTTAATAACCTTGAATTGTCTGAATATTTTAATATTTCCATTACTTTTTTTAATAACTCCGCTATGGTTTTGGTTACGAGTTTCTAAAATTGCTTTGAACTGATCGCAGAACACGTGGATTAGAGTCCGCACTTGACAATTGATTGACTGCAACCTAAGATCTATGAGATGGTGAGATCATTGCTGGGTGCAAGACATATGAAAAGCAATTATAACACATGATTAAATTATAGTTGGAATAACTGAAAATCCCGCATGTTATATATTGTCATTTTTAATTCTTTTTGAGATTAAAGGATGCATCTCGAGTCTTTTATAGGCCCAAATAAAATGGAAACGATTTCAACCTACCCCAGAATTCCCCCAGCAACACACCATTCCTAGATATCTCAACTGGAAAATAACGATTCGAAATATCATTGTAGCGATTGAATAAGATGGTTCAGAAAGTGACATAATAACGGTGAAAACTGATCAATGGAATTTGTTGCCATAAAACACATTTAACCCTTAGAGGCTAACCTGGGGTGAATTGTTCACCCCACTGTCGGTATTTTTGTGCTGCTGTGTTTTATATCTTTGTTACCAAGCTATGTTCTTCGGTGTATCTGTTTCCAGGTGATACCCGCTTCATTTTATATATTTTCTGAATTTTTTGTCAGTCTCATTCTGGATAAATGGTCACGTGACTGCCGTCAACAATCAACCCATCAATAATTAGCTACACCCAAACCTCTGTTAGCCCGGTTGGCCATGTCTTTGATAAATAGCGCTTAGGATGTGTCTTCAATGCTTGCAATGCAGCTAAATTGATATTGGATTGAAACTGATTACATTCATGGTGATAATTTAGAGTTTGATGACATTTGTCTGATTTCTAAAGATGGCAAAAGTTGGTAGAAGCATCTCTTTGAAAAGTAGGCAATACAATTGAAAAAAAGTCTGGAGCCTTGAGGCACTTGCCGTAAAGGATGTTTGTGAGAACTTTATGTTTCGATGACTATATAGTCGATGATGGTGCCGATATTTGACAATAAGTAGGTTTCACTTTTGCTCGATTTCATGTTGAAAATAAAGCCACTAGCGCTGTTTGCCCAATTTTGTACAACTTTTGTCAGACGCCTAAAAAAATTCGCTCCAGGTTAGCCAATACGTGATTTTTTAGTAGTTAGCCTTTAAGGGTTAAACTCTGTATCCGCCGCTGAAGGATTAACTCTGTTAATCACTCCATCTGTTCTAGACAGCCACAAATTGTCAAAGGTCTATGAACTTTATAATTGACTCTGTACCTTCTGTCACCTATGCACGATGTAGCACTATATTGATTTCTGTTTAGCGAAGCTGTGTGATAACAGAGCTCACTTGCGTCGCCCTCCTCCTTTATCCTGGTCTGTACTGGCACCGCCAGAGTTTTCAGGTGGTTACACAGTTATTTAATTCTATGATTGGTTAGTTAGGTGCAGTCTAACGACACTGTGTTAACACAGATCATTAGCATCGCCCTCCTCTTCACATAATATTTGTACTGGCACTGCTGGACTGCAATCTGTGGGGGAATTTTATCGAAACCAAAATTTTTTCAATTTTCACTAAAGGGGTTTTGTCGAGTGTTCATATTGATAAAGTTTGCCAGATTTCATTCAACAAAATTAGACACCCTTAAAACGTATGTAACGAAGCTATTAAGATTCCCAGCTTACAATTAAAACGCCAGTTTCGTGGAGAAAGAAGTAGCAAAAGTATCATGGCAATGGAACGGTGAGAACTATTCAGAAAATTCCTATCGACGTCATCGGGCGTTGGTGTCTTAACAGCCATAAAGGGCTACTACTAATAGGCGTCATGTCTTGTCACATCGTCGCTTTGCGACGTTTGGCTACATGAATGGCAATGTGATATCCAATGCTTTCTGTCTCATCCGATGTTCATTAAGCTTGTGCCTTTTAAGCCAGGCCACGCCATGACATCGTCAAATCATCAGATTCTGGGTCTTCCACGACTTCGGCTTCCTTCCACCATACCCAACATCACAATGTTCTCAATACTGTCTTTAGGCTGTCTCACTACTACGTACATAGCGTTAATCTGCAGATGAGAGACTCGGAACGTGTGCCATATTAACTACGAGAACTGCTCAGAATAACTTATGTAGACGTTAGCAACTTTTACTGTCGGTTGCTTGTTGCAGTTTAACAACATTCTGTGGTAACAAAGATCATTAATTATCGTCGCCCTCCTCCTTTATCCAGGCTTGGGACTGGCACTGGGTGAGTGCTATCAGTGGCAGAGTTCTACTGTATGAAGCCTACTGCCTTGTATAGGAGGACGACCTACTCGATGACTACCTACTCGATTTTATTCTATCATTGCATGGTATAACTTTAAAATTCTGTAGCTGAAGAATATGTAGGTGCGATTATAGTCTTTTTAAAGGTGTCTTTCGTTAACAGTTAGAGATATCTGCTGATGAGAAAGAAATATTTAAATTCTATAGATGACTTTTTCCATCCAACGTGCATGATGGAATGCTCCTGGTGCACGGAAGGAAAGCGTTGCACTATTTTCACCACCCATGAAGATCAAGTTGAGATTGAAGAAATCCTTGTATAGTCTTCTCTTGGATGTGACGCTTCCAGAACTGCCTTGCAAAATTTCATAATTTCTCCTCGAAGAGCAGAAGTGTGTGCGTCAAAAGATGACATTACATTAACTACCATCTCTGCTGGGACCTCCTGAGCAATATGACATCAGGCCCTCCAGTTGGTTGAAATAAGGCTCCGAAAACAGCAGAAATAGGAAGTTCCATGACATGATGGCGGAAGTCACCCAGGCTATTTCTTGCTCAATCGTATTTTTATAAGCAAAAGCATTTCCCAACGAGGCAAAGAATAATTGATAACGTGCATTTTACTGCATTTGATATTTCTAAAAACCAGTGTACAACCCAATAGTTCAACGTTGAGGGAGTAAACAGTTCTAATAATATTTTCCCCAGCTGTAGATAAAAGTAAACAATCTCCACTTAGCCATGGTTTTCTGAGATAAATGTTAGGCCTTTGAGCGACCTCTAAAAATGCTTCAATCTGCCTCAAATTCGGAACATATCTTACTTGGGTGAAGTAGGTCTAGAACAGATTAAAACTTGTGGAGACTAGTTCTGACAAAGTTGAATTTTTACCATTGTATCGTGGACCACCCTAATAATAATTTAAAATTTATGCTACTTGCGATGAATTATCAAAACTACGTGAGTCGTTCTACTAACTCTCATATTTCCCATATCATAGGAAAAAGAAATGTTAAATAATGTCGAGATATTTTCAAAGTTTATGTTATGATAATCGCAATCGTTGTTGTACATTACAAACTTGTAGAGCGCCACTCGAAAGCCTAACACAGGGCACCGGCTTATTCACGAGCGCTACATTATTATAGTATTTATACGTGGTCTAATTTGTCAAAGGAAAGGCGTTTTAGTTTTGGAAAGAAAAATACCCATCGTTGATTGTTTATCCCACTGCACTTAACATGTGGGACTAAATATCTTTCCATTCGCTAGGTGGCAATGATGAATTTGTAGCATGAGGTAAGACCGCTTTGCATGGCTAACATCCAATTAAACTCTACGTCTGTAATAACTTGTAATTATCCGTTAATATTGACTTGCAACCATGCATCGTATTTGTCAGTTTGAATTAACAATAAAGAAAACTAATTATAATGACATAATGATAAGCTCCATTTGTGTGATTCTTGGGTCTTCCAGGTCCACGTGGGTCCCTGCCCCTTATGGCCTTCCTCAGGGCTCTGTGCTGGGTCCACTTCTGTATGTCATCTACACTGCTGACATTGCGCCTGTCCTTAATGCCACTGCTGTGCTGGGTCACCCGTACGTTGATGACGTCCAAGCCTACTAACATTGCATGGCTTCTGATATCTCTACTGCCGTTCGGGCAATGAGCTTAACGCTGGATGCCCTCGAGACTTGGATGGCGGCAAACCGCCTGCGATTCAACCCCCCAAAAATCCAATTTTTCTGGCTGGGCACTCGGCAACAGCTGATTTCCCCCTCTTTGCATTTTCCTCTGTTGTCCGGACCTTGGAGTCATGTTAGACCAAGAGCTCACCTTTGCCTCTCATATTCACCGTCTTTGCCGTGATTCATACTACCAGTTGCGTCAGCTTCGAACTGTTTCCCACTCGCTAACTCCAGACGCCACAGCTACCCTTGTTCACGCCTTCATTACTGCCCGACTGGATTACTGTTGCTCACTCTGTGCAGGCCTTCAGCTGGGCGTTTGCGGTGCCTGGAGCGCGTCCTGCGTTCTGCTGCACGTCTTGTTGGACGCATTAGTAAATTTGGCCTCCCCCTCCAACAACGGATCTCGTACCGTATCATCTCTTTGGTATGGCGGTCCTTGCTAGGTCTCACCCCTGCCTCTCTTCGCGATCTCTGTTACTCTACTTTGAGTTTACTGGGTCGCCGCTCTCTACGCTCTAGTAAGCGAGGCATGCTCATTGTCCCATTTGCCAGTACAACTACCAAAATGAATCGTGCATTCTCAGTGGTTGGCCCTTCGCTCTGGAACATGCTCCCGTTGGCGTTCACTCAGTCTCATTTTTATACTTGCCCTAAAACTGTTCTTTTTAGACGTGTTGGAGTCGGGAGCGCTCCTGAGTAGTAGCATTGAAGAGGCGCCATATAAATCTCTGTAATGAATGAATGAATGAAAACGAAGAAATAGTTACACATTTAAATAATGATTCTAATTGTTACTACATTATACCTCGGTAACACAATTTTGGAATATAGACTCCTAGTGTAACACCGTTTGGACTTACACAGCGGATTCTGTCAACTAGTTGGCGTCGGCTGTTTCTTGAAAGCTTCAATTTGTTAATATTATTGTTAATATGACACTTTTCATGCATAAGCAAATAATAAGAACAATTAAAAATAAATTCTGCTCACGTCATTACTGCCCGACTGGATTACTGTTGCTCACTCTATGCAGGCCTTTCAGCTGGACGTTTGCGGTGCCTGGAGCGGGTCCTGCGTTCTGCTGCACGTCTTGTTGGACGCATTCCAAAATTTGGCCATGTCTCCGGCTATACATGTATGCTAGATGTGCTTCACTGGCTCCCAGGGCCGTACCGATTGGGATAGCGGGGCTGTGGCCCAGGGCGAAAATGTGGAAAGGGCGCAAATTTCTGGATGGAATAACTTATTATTCCATAAAATGCACTATTTTCAAAATGTGGGGGCGCCAGATTGATGCTAGGCACAGGGCGAAATTATATCTCGGTACGGCCCTGCTGGCACCCCTCCAATAGCGGTATGGCGGTCCTTGTTAGGTTTCACCCCTGCCTATCTCCACGATCTCTGTTACTCTACTTTTAGTATACCGGGTCGCCGATCACACCGCTCTACTGAGCGAGGCATGCTCGTTGTTCCATTTGCATGTAGGCCTACTACACAGGGGCAACAGGGCCATTCGCCCAGTACTCGTCAAGGAACTGGGGCGAGGGAAATGTTTTCTCCCCAGTACTTTTTGGGACATTTGAATTTTTTCTAATTACAAATTTATAGAATGCCTGGAAGAGACGTGGAAGAATTCCCCGCCACAATCTGTTCTTGAAACCAAACACATATGAGTTGATGCAGTTGGAGGAAGGGATTGACGGAAGGACTGAGACAGAAACAGTCCTGTTGAAATTATGCGAAACTTTGATGTGATACCGTAGCGGGTCACTTAAAATCCACCCGCGGACCGCGTGCAGCTCGCGTATTGAACTAACATGAGCTAGAGGCTAATCCTTGATCGATGCTCTATTCGAGCACTGCCTTACGGTCTAACGCTACCTGTCAGAGGGGTAGATAATGTGGAGGGGACAAACGTATAACGTGTCCCTCTCTGTAAGAGGTGGCCAGCGGGACTTGTCCCCCTCGAACCTCTGGATCGCCGCCTCTGCATGGACTATATTCCTGCTTAATCAATTTTATGTAGCATAATTTGACACGTGCAATAGGAGAGGCTGGGCAGAGGAGAATGGTCGGGGAGCAGGGCTTAATTATTAAGACAGCTGAGATAATGCATTTGCGAGAGTGCCAAATAGGAGTAGGCCTAAGCCTACGTCGTCCAAAACTCCAAATCATTCCATAAGGCTGGAACTCGTGCACTGAAGAATGTATTTCCTAGGCCATATAAAATTATTCATTTCGGCTTCTTAATTATAATTTATGCCCTCGTCCTCGAGTTGCCTAGAGTTAAGATCATGCCTTTAAACTTCTGCAGGGAATGATTAGATTTGAGTGAGGCTTGTTTGGCTTACTGACAACTTGTACTAATCCCAGAAGGACAGTGCATATGCAACTTATAATATCACGAAGTGTAGTTTCATGCATTGTCTAGGAAGTAGGAGAGAACCAATAAAAAAACAATAATAGACACAAGCCTCGCTTAATTAGGGTGGTCGATTATCTAAATTCCATGCTCACTGATTTGTCCGCTGAAAATAAAAGAAACTAACCATCTTACTTACTAACTAATAACATTTGCATTTCCAAAAAAGCTTACATGTTAGTAATTCAATTAGGTACTAATATAATTAATAAGCGTGACTTGTCTTTCAACAGTCCTTCAAGTAGCCAATTTATACTCCACAGCGTCTTAAATAGGACGTATGTAGACGCATTTCGAATACTAATTGGCACTGCATTTAATGCATTCCATTTTTAAAAGTATGTTACTGACACAGTATAGGCCTAGTTCGAAGACTTGGTAAGTGTTTGTCATTCTGAAACAAAAAGTTGAAGTAAGATTTGTAACTATTGAATTGTTGCCCCAGTACCTTTTACTGAAAGTCGGCGTCTATGAGGCCTACAACTACTAAACAGAATCGTGCCTTCTCAGTGGTTGGCCCCTCGCTCTGGAACACGCTCCCTTTGGCGCTGCGGTTGTCGCCAGGGGGCCACTCAGATTCCTTTTATACTTGCCTTAAAACTGTTCTTTTTAGCCGTGCCGGGGTCGTGAGCGCTCCTGATTAGTAGCCCATAGAGCCTAGAGGGGATCGAGCACTATATAGATTTATCACTATATAGGGAACACTAGGCCAAATGACAATTTAAAGTTCTAATTACCTGATAGCCTATACATTAGGCCTACATAAAACCCCGAATAGGTGCTGACTGTGCCTACGGCATTGTATCGGTGCACTTTTATTTTTCGTTAATACAGAAGAATGAATAAAAGCGTTTAAAAATCGGCAATTGGTCCCAATTACTTATCAGGGCACAACAAATCGATCAAAGCTTGAGCCATGTGACCTGCTGAGGCTGCGTAGCAACAATACACGTAGCCTATATCGACGGAGTTGAGATGAGTTGTTATTGAAATTCATTAGCTTCCAATCTCTTGTGCATTAATTTGATTTATATGCATATTCGTATCCTTCACCGCACTCTATCCATGCTTGACATTAAAGCTACTTCCATTGCCTATTCCAATCGTGACGCTGGAATTTTATTTCTGTGACTTTGATTCCAAGGAATTAAGCTGTTTCAATAATATTCATCCAAGTCTAATAATATTCGCTTGCTTGAGCTATTCAGAAGGTTTAATTATAGCGCTACTACATTGAATGTCAATAGTTAGGCTATCTTTGCTATTTTGAGTCTTTAGTGGGCCGGAAATGATTTAGGTCGCTGAGAAACTTGGTCTTTTTGCTTTGATAGAAGAAGAGAATGGTGGGTGCTGTTTTAGCTTCGGAAAAATATCGTTTTCAATCCGTCTCGATTTGGCATTTCTTGAAGTTAATTTGAAGAATTGAAGCAATGGTTGTTCCTCAGAGAAAGGAATTTTGTTATTTTTGGTTAAATAAGCGTTCCTTGTTCGAAATACTACAATTTACACGGAGTTCTTCATATTTGACTTGACACGTATCACACGTGCGACCCGTAATTTCTTATAAATTGAAAATTAAGGATCTTGTACAATCCCTGTAAATATGACTAACTTCAGAAGTCTTTGATTTGCAAATTGCAATTAGAGTTATATTGAAGCAAAATGTAAATATTATGGCGTGTATAGAAATGTCTGGTTTTCAATTGTATAGAGCAGCGTGGTAGCTGGTTATAAATATGAATAAGATTTGAGCACATTTTCTACCTTCAGTCTAATTTAATGTGCACATTATAAAGTGATTGTTTAAAAACAATATTGTTGCTGTTTGAACAGGATCGCTAAGCATTGCATGATTTTATTCTTTGTCTTTAGTCTCACCGCAAATTTTCTGCACCCAGACATGGTTCCCTGGGATTTCTCCCCAAGAAGAGGAGCCGTCGCCATCGTGGAAAGGTTAAGGCTTTCCCAAAGGATGATAAGAGCAAGCCCGTTCATCCAACTGCCTTCATTGGCTACAAGGCGGGCATGACCCACGTCGTGCGAGAAGTCGACAGACCTGGATCAAGTGTGTATTTGTGTGCAATAATCTAGAGGATTCTGTTAATTTGCTTTTGTATTTTTGTTCAATTCTTGGAACTGGCCTTTGTAGGGTGTGTTAAATACTATTATTACTATTCTGTAAACTGTCATTACTATTCTGTAAACTGTCATTTGTATTGGGTTCAATACTGAAAATCTTGTATGTTGCTGATTATAAAGCCCAGAAAGCAGTTGATAAATGTTTTTGGAAATGCATCCTTCTTTTTCTCTGTTAATTTGGCAATAGGGTTTGTTATGCATTGATAATGTGGACGGCCCCTCCCATTTTAATTTGTGCTTGAGAAAAGTGCCTGTTGCTGAATAAGTTTTGATAATTGATGTTGTCATTGGTTTTTCTAACTGCTACTCTTCTGCCAAACTAATTAACATGATCACACCTCAGTGGCTTGTCCCTGTCTCTGAAACCAGTTGCCATTGAGCTTGTCTCCCAGGATCTAAACTTAATACTTTTTATGCTCTCCTTAAAACTTTTTTCAACCATGCTGGAGTCGAGAGAGCTATTGAACAGTAGCTTTTGCATGGTGCTATATAAATCTTTGTGATGAAAAAATGTATGGTTTGACATGGAACTGGTTTTCATTTTGTCAGAGGTTCACAAGAAGGAGGTTGTTGAGGCCGTGACAATCCTTGAGACTCCACCAATGATCGTTGTTGGTCTTGTTGGATACATTGACACTCCAAAGGGTCTGCGTACGTTCAAGACAGTTTGGGCGGAGCATCTGAGCGACGAGTGCAAGCGCCGATTCTACAAGAACTGGTAAATATTGAAATTATCTGCTCTAGAGCTAATAGTTGTCTGTAATCCAGCACTGCTCACTCTATGCTTCTGGCTTCTATCAACTAGATTTTTATTAGCAGTTTAGTGAAGTTATTTTTAAAAACCTCTCTTATTTAAGTTTCTATATATGTCTTGTACAGTGTTGTAAAACTGCAAATGTTCTATACACATCTAAATTGATGACTTGAAATAATACACAACTATGTTGTGGTCTCATCGGGCATTTCTTGTGAAGGTGTTTAAAAACATGTTGCATTCTAGATATAAGTTATTATACTGCAACCGTTCTAAGCTCTTAATAAATTATATGTAGCCTTGAAATAAATGTAATCAGCTATGTTTTTCTCATTGAACATTTCTCGTGAATGTGTCTGGAAAACATTCTAGATATATTTACCGAAATAAATGTGTGTGTGTCTCAAGTACATTTACTAACATGCCATTGTGACCAGGCTACAACACAGTTTTCTGTGCCAGCCTACAACAGCTGCCTGAACCAAATCAACGGCACTTGTGATGGTTCATGGCAGTGCAGTTGTGCCTTCACTCCGCTCACTGTACCTCTTGGTGCAGTGATGAGTGTGCCACAACTATTACCCTTGTGGATTGTTGAAAAGGTACTGCTCCAAGAAGAAGGCTTTCACGAAGACGTCGCTCAAGTGGCAAGATGATTCTGGGAAGAAGGAGATTGAGAAGGACCTGAGCAAGATCAAGAGATACTGTTCCGTGGTCAGGATCATTGCCCACACTCAGGTAACTTGACATTTCAGATTGTTAAAATGTTTTTGCATGATGTTTCAGGGCAATTTCACTTGCCAATATTATCATCAGTTTGTCAGTGCAGCTTTATTTTAAATGTTTAACAAAAAACCAGTTTTATTGTTGTATTACACAATAGAAAGTCATTATGGTGCACTTCAATTGTTACCCATCTGAGACTGGTGGAATTGTGTAATCAATAGCTTAACTATAATGTATATAAACCATGTGAACCACTTTATTGATGCAGTTTATGTGCGCTAAATGCTAAATGTACAAAGATGGTCGATCGTTTTTGCTTTGTATATGTAATAAGCAAACTTGTGAATAGGTATGTACTGATCATTCTCTGGAGTGACACCTGTTCCTTAAATTGTGTTTTGGTCATTTGATAACTTGTTTTGACCAGAGTTAGGAGCACTTTTGAGTAGTTGCCTTAAAAACCATGATTTCTTTTTGAATGAATGAAGGTGTCCTGTATACTCCTCAACATCCACAGAGTTGAAATATTCAGTTGCGAAGTTAAACAGAATTGCTTTGTCTGTACTGTCTCTTGCGTTATTTCTGGCAGATGAAATTGATGAACAGACGCCAGAAGAAGGCACACATCATGGAAATCCAGCTGAACGGTGGTTCCGTTCCAGACAAGGTGGAATGGGCAAGAGGTCACCTGGAAAAGCCAATTCCTGTCCAGCAGGTGTTTGACCAAGACGAAATGATCGACGTAATTGGAGTGACCAAGGGAAAGGGATTCAAGGGTTGGTATTATGGCAATATATTCTAAAATCTGAACAGACTCAATTTTTTTTAAATTTTAATTTTCATGCATGATTGTATTTGCTATTTTAAAAATTGAAATTTATTTAGAAAGAGTTCTGCTCTTTGTTTAATTGTTTACATTATACTTCTATTTGTAGAAGACTTGTGCTTTGATAATTTGTTGTTTTGAATAAGTTCATCACGCATATCTATGTGATCAATTCATTTAGGACTGGTATATAGCCTTATTTAAGACTTTACTCTGGAGTAATTAATTCTATTCACAATTTCTGAAATAAACATTTTTCAATAAAATGCTAAAAATTATTACAAATTGAATTTTTTTTAAAATCAAAATATATTCTTTATGTGAATGACTTTGACACATTTGGTTACCTTCTAGGTGTGACTTCTCGTTGGCACACAAGGAAGCTCCAGCGAAAGACACACAAGGGTCTGCGTAAGGTTGCCTGTATTGGAGCCTGGCATCCGTCCCGTGTGTCGTTCTCTGTGGCTCGTGCTGGACAGAAGGGTTACCACCATCGTACGGAGATCAACAAGAAGATCTACCGCATTGGCCAGGTATATCAGTGTTTATATGAATTGTTGAAGGGATGTTTAAGGATTGTGTTCTTTGGGCTGGACTATTTGTAGGATGAGCAATTTTGAATGAAAGACTTGCACATGATCATGATTAGTATTTGCTCTGTGGTTGTTAATACCTATATTATCCAAGTGGTTACTGGTTTACAGCTCTATTATTAAAAGTTTTGAGTTTTTATACAAGGAGCGGTTGTTATGCCTTCTTGAGATGTGTGTTTTATTATACGTTAATTTCACTGTTACACAAGCTCAGATTCCTCTGGCCAACTGTTAAATCACACTTGACAATAACTTGAACAGATTATACTCGCTAGTCATTTAAGTAAAAAAATTCTTTGCATTAGTTTCTCTGATGTCTGCTCTTGAGGAGGTGATTTTGTAAATTGTAGTGATGGAAGTTCTGGTTTCAATTCTAGAGATTTAATTGTGATCGTTATTCCCGTGTATTCTAGAGATGCCAGTTGTATGTATGTGTGTATTAGGACTATTGTTTTAGGCATGCTGCAAAACTGCTAAATTATAATTCTTATTTAGTCAATATTGTGACCTGCATGTAAAATAGTATTTACCTCTGTAAACAATATGATCATGTTCAAAGGGTGTGCATACTAAAGACGGTCGAGTGGTGAAGAACAATGCCTCGACTGAGTATGATCTGACCGAGAAGACCATCACTCCGATGGGTGGATTCCCTCATTACGGTGTTGTCAACCAGGACTTCATCATGCTCCGTGGATGTTGCATGGGGCCAAAGAAGAGGGTGATCACTCTGCGCAAGGCAAGTTACATTTATAGTTTATTACATGGGATGTGGAGTTTTGCAGCCTCTTCTGCTTTAATGTACTCCAGTGCTATGCTAGATTTAACTTCCTAAGCACTTGATTTGACATGTACATAGTACTTGAGGCCATTTTTTGTCCATATAAGGTTCGAGATCATAGTTTGCTTTTGCTTGCAAATTTAAAAAAAATCTATCTAGTAAATCTATCCAAGCCGTCATGTTTGTATACAACACTACTGATATCAATAATTGAGGTGCAGGCGTTTTGTCAAGCATTTTCATGGAGTTATTTGCAAGTTGTTGAAGCCGATAAAAAGTTTAGATGGTTTTACTGCTGTGGTTGTTTGTAGTCTCTGTTGGTTCAGACAAAGAGAAAGGCTACGGAGAAGGTGAACCTGAAGTTCATCGATACTTCAAGCAAGATGGGTCATGGTCGCTTCCAGACAAGAGAGGAGAAGCAGACATTCATGGTATGCAATGGTGCTTTCATTTCCTATTTTTTCTATATGTAATGTGATCAAGCATTTATATAGCACACTCTAATGAGCAGCTCTGAACAGGCGTCTGCTGAGGTAAGGGAACTGGATTAGTCTAAAGTCATCATATCAATAGACTGCTTCTCATCTGTGCAGTTCACAAGTTTGTATGCTTAATTATGACATTTCTTATTTCTGTTATTTTTTTAAAATCCAGTCAATCAGTCGAGATGGAACTTTGTTTTATAATGTTACTGATTAAACTTCTGTTTTTGTCTTTCAGGGTCCGCTGAAAAAGGACAAGATCAAGGAGACCCCTGCTGTCTAGAAACCACACTACTTCTTAAACTGAACATTTTGATGTTGGGACGCTTTGATTTCAGTTTAGTTGCTGTGGATGAATAAAATGTTGTAGCAATTGATGTAGCTTGTGTGGTCTTATTTCTTGATTTCTGAACTACTGACATATTTCTACCTAAGTTTGATCTTGCATCATTCTTTTATTCCAACTAGTACACTCCTTTACGCTATGGGCTCATCCATATATTTAACGTACGCATGCAAACAAATCCAATTTCCGGACACCTTGCCTCTGTTGCACCGTGTACGTTTCCTATACATTTGAACTCTCCCCGATTGCAAAGGTTAAAATTAAACTCTAAAACATCTGTAAGACATTGATTTTTGTCCAGCATCATATTTCACTGCTTGAATTCGTTCGCAGTTGTGAAGAATTAAAACAACACCTGCATTTGAAACTGTTTTAATGCTACATAAAATTGATTAAGCAGCCATATAGTCTGATTAGGTGTAATACAGTTCTGATTCCATATTCTGTATAGTGGACGCAGGACGTCATAATTAGACAATGATATTTGCGTACGTACTTATTTTCTGGACCTCCTCTGCCCACCATACGACCCATACGCAAAATGGCCGATATTCGTGACCTGTGCTCTCCTCGCTGCGTACGTAATATGTGTACGGTCCCTATTCAGTCTTTTTATAGGCAAGTTGTCCGTTTTCAAGATTCTCAAAATGATAGATAGCTCTCGTTAGTGCTCACCTTTTGTAACTGGTGTCTCGGGGATAATTGAGGATCAGGAAAATATTGTTTTTATAAAGATCTATGTATTTACTTATTCTGGTCACTAGGTCGTATGATCTGGATTTAGCCAGAAGGGAATGGGGGAAATTTGATAATATCAATGCGCAATACACAGATGTTATTTAAAGAAGACCCAAGAACTTTGATAAATAAGATGTAAGCAGGAAGTTGATCATTAATGTAGAGATGTGAGGAAAGCGTTCAGAACAGACTTAAGAGGAAATCTTATAATAACCCTATTGGATTGCATAGCAAATGTATTCAGTTAATTTTATGTATGCAATCGTCCTGACGAATAATTATGCTGAGAGATTTAAGAATATACTTTTGCAGAATAACAATTAAACCATTTAGTATCGGCGTAAAAAGGGAGACGGGCCACCTCGACGTTCTCTATAATGAGTCACTGCAAGCCAAGATACGATAAATATTATGCACCGGATTGGAAGTCCTTGTGGGACTAGCCCTTTTTTGAGCAGGAAATCAAAACAAGCGAAATAGGACATCAACGAACGAAATTGGAAGGATAATGATTGTGGAGATTAGAACATCAGACTTGTATCCAGTTTGAAGATTGATTCGATCGAGCGACATCTGAGTTTAGAAAAGCAACCGGATACAGGCCCTGATATTATTTGCACGAGTTTCTGTATTTAGAATTGGTTTCTTGACAGCAATCTGTTTTAACTCTGCCACTACCCGTACGGGTTGTTGACAGCAACTAAAGGGCCGTCCACATATTATGTACGCAGCGATGGGTTTTCGAATTTCGGTCATTTTGCTTACGGGTGCGTATAGGGGTGGTCTCGAAGATATGTACGTACGCAAATATAATTGTCTAATTATGACATCCACAATACAGAATATGAAAATCAGAACTGTAAACCTAATCACAGACTATATTCCTGCTTAATCAATTTTATGTAGCATTAAAACGGTTTCAAATGCAAGAGTTGTTATTGTTTTATTTCTTCATAACAGTTCACAAATTTAAGCTGTTAAATATGCCTAACAAAAATAAATAGCTCGTGGTAAAATCAATGTCCTATAGATGTCTTTACCAATTTGACCTTTGCAATGGGAGGGGTAGAGCTTAAATGTACGTACGCATGGGGGGAGGGGTCCACGAAATGTACGCGGTGCAACAGAGGGTAGGGGTGTCCGAAAATCCGATTTTTTTTGCGTACGCAATATATGGATGGGCCATAACTAGCCATCTGTTCTCTTAATACCTCGTTGACAGCAACCAAAGGAGAAAAGACATAACTAGAACCATGTTTTGAGTGAGCTCATGGAGGAAGATAAACCTTATTAGACTCATTATTGATTACACGTGTGTTGGCTAGGCGTTTTATCGAATCAACAGATGGCGATAAACTTGTAGTAGATAGGTGTTATCCTTGACCTGCATGACCTGGAGCTACAAATAGCCTCAAAGGTGAACTGACATGCATTTTGTTTCAAAGAAGCCGGGATTCGAAAAATAGTTCTTATTTAACTGTGGCTACTGGCTACTTCTAATGCAGAACGCTTTAGCAACAGCGCGCCCATAATATTAGGCTATCGACACATTAATTTCATGCATAGAGTTTTACTCTGTTTTGTTTTGAATCTCCACTGACGAATAGGCCTAGTGTAGTTTTCACTTCCAGATGCTTACGGAGCTGATCAAAAGTTAAAGAGGAGCTGATGTGGACAATTCGAACTGGAAGAACCTACAGTTCCTCTGGACTGGGTCATAAGCGCATCCGTCTTTTTCCTCGTCTTACTCCTCCTCTTACTCGCCTTTCCATTTCCTCCATTCCCTTCTTCCTAGTATTCTGCTTTCTTTGCCATGTTTTCATTCTTTACAAATCACTAAATTCTAACATTCCCTTATCGTCTTTAGCTTCCACCTTATTCCATCATCCCCTACTTCCCATTTCTCATCTTCTATCTCCTCTTCTAACCACTGCTGCTGTCCCTTCTTCTCTTCCAGTTTCCCTTCCTTCTATAATCCTCATCCCTTTCCTTCTCTTTCTCCGCTTATTTTCAATTCTCTAGTCCCACATTTCCTCCGCCTCTTCCTCTACTCTCCTTCTTATTTCCCTTCATCCTCATTTCCCTTTCTTTCTATTTCCCTTCTCCTCTTCCTTCTCGTTTTCACTTTTCCTCTTCCTTTACTCTTGTTTCTTTCTAATCCTCCTTTTTTCTTTTCCTCATCCCAGTGTTCCATTTATTTCTC
>OY365807.1:155000-170000 GCA_959347315.1 Bimastos eiseni | reverse complement strand
CTACCTTACGCCATCCTCTCAAATCCCATTCGATTCTATCGTGACCCATCCTATCCGAACCAATTCTATCTTAGGTGACCGCTCATTTCGTCGTATATCATTTTGTAGCAAACATTAGTCGCATTTCATTTCGTCTCATGTCGGTTAGGGTCAGGCTATGCGCCGTGAGGGTCTTTTAGAGTGAGGTTAGGGTTAGTGTCGTTTGTAAAATGCGACGAAGTGAACTGCTACAAAATTAACTGTAACCCTATTCTATCAAATCCTATTACATATCGTGTCATTCCGACCATCAAATTCGACTAATGTTATAACGTGTCATCATTCGTTCATATTGGGCATTATGACCATAATAGTCCTACTGTGTTGTTGTCAGTTTAAAGATAAAGGAAAATCATTATTGCCACTCCATCCTATCCTGGCTTCCCCATTCCTATTCTGTTCTATCGTGTCCAGCTCTATCGTATCCTTTCACTAAGCATTAAATACAATGAAACGATGTAATCTTGGGTTTGAAACAATACAGACGAACTCTTGCTCTCACTGGACCTGATGTATCTCTGCAAAGATTTGCTGTTTTGACGACTCCCTCTTATTTTAGACTTGTTTCTTGGTTTTGCTAAACGCGCTGCTATTTGTTTATTTGTTTATTTATCTATTTAGCATCAATTTAAGGAAATCGGATAGGTGGCAAAATTGTATATCCTATCTGCAGTTTAAAGGATTAATGACCAATTTGTCACAGCCCAGTCGTACGTCCGTTAACGACCTTTTACAAAACCTTGATTTGACGCAGTGCTCAGGAATATTTGCTTAACAGACACATTTATTGAAAAATTCATCTGTGCCATACATACATACATACATATTTATCTGCACACGCGCGAACATTACGACGACACTAGCGGCTAGATGAATGTGACTGTCAGTTAGACACCTGTTTAGTTTGTTCGCTGAACCATATAATAGGTTTGTCAACCGCAAATCTGATTAGTTCAATAAACCGACAAACCTTACAAAGTAAATCGAGCACAGAAAAGATAAAAATAACATAAAACATTTCTATTTTACTGGTCTCTTCCAGGTCCTCACTAGTTCTGGTGGATAACTCTGCTCCTTGCAATGTATATTGACCAAATCACGGATAGTTTTCGGTGCTCCATCAGTTGATTCCATCTGCATCAAACGCCAGAGCCATTGAAGTTATTGAGTTGTAAGGTTATTTATACGACCATTGTCATAAAGACATTAACATTACTGTGTAAGTAAGATGAAGAAGCTACCGACCATTAACCGAACACAACACGAGTCAATCAACGACCACAATACTATACTCAGCTCATCCACGACTGTAGAGAGTAGACAGTTTACTGTAGACTTTAGTAAATAACTTCACTAATTTCAATGCCCAATTAGCACTTGATTCTAATGACGCTTGGAGTCAAATCTTTATATAACATTTGTCGAGACCGTTTTCCAGGTGTCCATCCATTCGTCCATCTGATAATTTCAAATATGCATATATTCTTGTTTCGATTATATCTCAGATGTGCCTCGCTGGTCAATATTCTAATGGCTCAACATAAATTACGCCAGAGACAAATGGCTTATCTTGACGACGATTTTTATATTATCTTAGGTTCGCATCAAAGAACTCGAGGAAGAACTGGAAACCGAAAGAGCGTCACGTTCTAAGGTATGCTACGTGTCCCTCCCTCTGTATGTCTCTGTCTATGCATGACTGTCTGTGTGTCCATCTGTAAGTCTGTCTCTCTGTGTAAATGTCTGATTGTGTGTCTGTCTTCCTGGATGCGTTTTAGGCTGTTTGTCTATCTATGTTTGTCTCTCTCCGTGCCTGTTTCTTCCTTTGTCTGGTCGTACCATTGCACCAACACTAGCTGAAGGTGCCGCTGACTATCAGCGGAAACACAAAATGAGGTTCGATTGCACTTAAGATGGCTTTATTAAATTTATTAGGCTTTAACATAAGTTACTGGTGTTCTACTAATAAATCCTTATATACTATCTATTGACACTATTTTAAAGGTGTCTGAGGGGAGCCGTCAGTTCAATTCTTTGGACCTGGATTTAACTCGAACCTTCGCCTGCCTGTAGATTCTGTTTTGACTGTGCGTATATGTGTTTTCTAGTTCTAGCCAGCTGTAGAAGCATCAACAATTACGATTACGATTACATGATTGCAATTGGCAAACTATTTAAAACTAATGCACAAACCACCAATCGATGGTGCTCCCAAATCAGGCTACAGTGAAGCCAATCCTCTTGAAGTCGGTACAACGTAAGATACCGATTTTCGTTTGGTCTGATAGTACCAGGACACATACCTGAACTAGTAGCAGTATGTTGCACTGAACTACTGTACCGGTACCCATTTTGACTCACCTGATACGTACCAGTACGAATAGTTGTGCTAGTAGTTGTACCAACCAATATACTACTTTGCAGTACCAATTTAAACTCGCATACTACATGTAAGTACACATGCTTGAACGAGTAGCAGTACGTGGAACTGTACTGCTGTACCAGTATCCATTTTAGCTCTTATGATACATTCCGGTACGCCAACTTATAGCAGTACCCGATCTGTACGTACTGGTACTCGCCCTAGCACACAGTGGCTTTCACTCAAGTGGCAGTAAACCATTACCCGCCCAAGGTGATCGCTTCTCTTGCTCAGATGAGTTGGCTGGAAGTTTCCAGACGGAATCACCAACAGACAGCTTTTGCTTGTTTTCATCTTCATAAGCTTCCTGGCTCCAGACTCCTCATCTTAGACCCTAACGGTGTGAAGCCAAGGCTGGTATAGGCGAAAAATGATCCGGTGAATGTTGTAATTATTATCTCCCGTGATCAGGACTTGAAGATTTGCTTCAAGAAGCGGAACCGTCTCCCTCGCCACTGTCAAGTTCTCTTCAAATACTCTAGTAAAAACTATTGGCTGCTATAATTAGCTAACACTTAAAATATGAAGTAAAACTTTAAATGTGAAGTATATACCAAAGCTTATTACCACAATTCAATTAAACATTATTGACCGATGTTACAAGTTTAAACTTACTAATTGGTGATAATATTTGTCATCGTAATCGGTTCATGACGCCAACATTTGGCGTCAATGGGTGCGAACATATGATTACTAGCACTAGATTAAGTGAATAATAAATATTCAATAATGCTTCATGGACTAAAATGCTTAAAGATATAGAATATTAATTCAAATGTTACCTAAACTTATAATTAATAAAAATACCAAGAAGAATGGGATTACTATCAGTAATGAAAATGTATAAAAGTGACAGTAAGATATGTCAACTTCCATCATTTGTTAAAAATCTATATGTATCATAGTTATACTAATTTACTAATCGACATATTAATATAAATATTATCTACTAATATCAGTAAACACAAATTACTACTCAAATTCTATTTCCCATCTAATTTTCCCATCAATGCAAACGAGATACCTATTTAATTCTAATCATCATATCGTGTAAAAATTGGAGAGAGTCGGAACCTTTGTCGACCCGGAAGCGTTTGGAGACCACACCTTTTCTGCAACTGGCAAAGCACCGTCTTAGTAGAGAGGTTTAATTTTGGCTGCTAGCACTGGAGATATCTTGCACCTTATCGGTATACATGGGCTTTTCTTTGACTGGCCACTCGCATTCCTGTGGCAATTAGCACGAGCAATTCCGCCTCCTTCTCCAGCTCCAGAATACGAATACAGACGACCTCCTACTCCGCATACGCCCATGATCGAACTATTCCACAAGCAAACGTTCATTCGTGACAGTAGCAATCCTTTTTAATGCTGAACTTTCAAATGTATTGTACACCAGAGTGCAGCTCTACATTTGGTTAAATAAAGAACAGACTCACTTACCCACGTAAATTCGTGTGAATTGACATATCAATCAATCAATCAATCAAAAAAACAATCAATCAGAAGTACTTGATATAGCGCCCTCAAGATTTCTACTCAGAGGCGCTCCATATATTATCTGAGTTTGACACTCAACCCAGTTCTCTCTTTCATAGACCATGTCAACTTCACACCATCCTTCCCCTCACGAGGTCGACACTGTCGATCATGCACTAAATTTGCCCTAGGGTTGACTTTGGTAGCTCCGTCTGTGCAGGTTTCTATTCAATAAACTTTTACAAGCTTCAGACAATACTAATCGCTGTTGTCCGTCTCGTTAGTGATCTCCAGAAGTTTGCTTACATCTTTGCCTTAATTCGGGAAATCCTCTATTGCCATACGTGGTGCCACTGCTTAATAGAGATGTTTTGCCTGTGTCGTTCCCTCTGTGATTAGAACCACCTCGCATTGGAACAGCGGCTGCATGGAGCGCCCAAGCCTTCTTCTTCTTTTTCCTATTCTTCTTCTGTTAAGCAAACGCTAGAAAACGCCATCTAATACGTCGTATGTTAGAGACAGCACTAACTTGGATGTGGAGTGCCTCTGAATCTCACAGAGACGCTAAACAAATACTAAATAAAAATTACAGTTACAATGTGATGCGTTTAACGTTTATCTAGGGATGTTATATTTATTTAATTTATTTATTCTGACATTTGGTTTCGCTCTTCTTCCAAGTTGGAAGTTCCAACATGATTTGCACTGCTGTTATAGGCCTACTACAGAGCAATTGTGCGCGAACGACTTGCTCAAGGTCCCTACACAGTGACTGACGCCTAGTGCGAGGGTCAAACCCGCTCACTCAGCGCACACTGAGTGCTATGGACCGATCGTTCTGACTAATCGGCCACCGTGCCACACAATATATAATATAATAAACACTGATATTCATGAATATGCAGAAACAAAATAAAGATCAGCTTAAATATGTTAATTAGCAAATATTAATCTGTGCAGCTATTATTCTGTAAATTTGAACTGAGACAGTTGGATACGATAGGAACACTAATTGCAGTTTCCCATTTTATACACTACTATTAGACCTACTCCAAGGCTCACCGTCGTAGTATGACACCAAGGGCCTTCCTTTGACAGCAATTTGAATCAAATTTATACAGTACAACGATAATTAAGCGTCCGCAAGACATCATTCAAGACTATCAGAACCTTTAATTTTCATGTATTAGTGTTTAGTGATAAACATTCTGAATAACACGATAAGTTGTGCGAGTCAGTTTTAGATAATATTGTCAATGGATGGATCCAGGGTTTAACGACAGCTTATGACAACAGAGGTCGTTGCCGTCGACAAATATTTTCTGGGCATGCTACATGTTATTATCAACTGTTAAGTTTTAGTATTTATAAAGTCAAATGAAGCCATGTTAAAGGTGTGTATTCCAATTATTTTATAATTAATTCATTTGCATTTAAGGATGTCTTTTCCAACGTAATATACGAAATATTTAACGAAACAAGTTATATAAGTGACGCTCATTATTTGAAATGGATCGCTATTCACGTAAATAGATTAGGCAATTCTAAAGCTCTGTGCCTGGAAACGTGACCCCTTCAGCATTAGCGTTCTTTGATACCAAAAGTTTCAATCCATACTATATTTTCCATCACCAAGAAATAAACCCCAAAGACCGACCCCAAATTATACACCACTGATAATTTATTTTTACAGGAAAGTCGTTATCTGAAACTCCATCTCTTTCCTTCTGCACTGCTGATCGTCTTGAACTAGGACTGCCTTGGCCCAACAACAAACATTTTTCTGTTGTAGCCCATCTACCTGGAATGTCCTTCCTCCATCATTAACGACAAAACTAATGACTGGTTTCTCTCCATCGACATCTCACTCTATTACAAACTGAGACAAATCAGGAGAAATATATAAATTCATAACACAAGATACTTAATGATTTTGGGTAAAAAAGGCGGTGGAAATCTGGTGCTATAAAAATGGCATGATAGAAGCATTAAGATCAGATGAGCTTATAATTATTGGATCGGATCAGATTAGATTATTGTATTGTATTGTAATGTAGCAGTTTATTAACGCCTCTAGAAGGGCTGCCAGTGCGAAAGGCCGCGCAAGAAGAAGTGGGTTTTGAGCAAAGCAAAAGAGGACGGGAGACCGCCAGACATGATATAGCTACTCTGCCTCCGCTGACCCTCTTGAAACCGAACTCTAACCTCCCACGGGCTATCCTTTGACAACCCCTATGATTTGATGCAGCGCTAGTGAATAAGCTGGTGCCCTGCACTTGGCTTTCAATTGGCGCTTTAGAAGTTCGGAGATTACGATTACGATCAGATTTTTAATATTCGATGGTGATTGTGACATCGAGTGGGTTGTTTCGTTTCTTCAGGTAGATCGACATCGAGCTGACCTGGAGAGAGAGATCGCCCTGCTCAACGAGAAGGTCGAAGAAACAGCAGAACAGGTTCAGCAACAGGTAAACCCATCACCTGCCTGCTAATCAATTATACGCAGGCCTACATGAAGTCTGAAACCACGAACCCCTTTCTTCCAGTTTACTTTTTCAAATGCCTTCACATCACGGTTAGTGCTAACACGAACCATCCATTTATATATAGTATATACGCAATTCATATAGCACCTGTTCATGATAACCATTCAGAGGCACTCCCCTCACAGGTCCGGCATTGAAATAATAATAATAATAATAATAATAATAATAATAATAATAATAATAATAATAATAATAATAATAATAATGTGATCCAGACAGTTCCGATCGCTTCATCCCGCTTCAAGTTTCTAAAGAAGATGTCGCTAGGGCAATCTCCTCTTTCCCTGCGGGTTCGGCTGGTGGTCCAGATGGCATTACTCCACAACACTTAAAGGATCTGATGGCCTATGGAGTAGATGACAACATCGGGCAACATCTATCTGACCTTGTCAATCTGCTCCTAAAGGGAGGTCTATCCGAAGAGGTGAATGAGGTCATCTATGGGGCAAACCTTTTAGCCCTGAGCAAGAAGGACGGAGGCATAAGACCGAACGCCGTGGGCTACACATGGCGTCGTCTGGCGGCAAAGTGCGCTAATTCGCATGCGGTAACAAGGCTGTCTCAACTGCTCGCCCCCATTCAGCTTGGGGTAGGCATTCCAGGAGGCGCTGAGGCAGCTGTCCATGCGACACGTCGCTGGATTTCCACAATGCCTGAGGACAGCGTCCTAGTGAAGCTCGACTTCGCCAGTGCCTTTAACACTCTGCGCAGAGATTGTCTTCTAGAGGCAGTTGCTAGAGAGATCCCAGAGCTCTACCACTTTACTCACGCTGCCTATTCAAACCGTCCACTGTTGCGCTATGGTTCAAACACAATTCGATCCGAAGAAGGAACGCAGCAAGGCGATCCTTTGGGACCTCTGGAATTCTGTCTTGTGCGGCAACCTATTCTGATGAAGCTTCGTTCGGATCTGCGTATCGGATATCTGGATGACCTGACATTGGGAGGTAACAAGGAAACAGTGGCCGACGACGTAAAATTAATCGAGCAGGAATCAAAGAATCTGGGATTGCTATTGAACCGCAGCAAATGCGAAATCGCGTGTCACAACACCCAGATGCCGAACAATGACCCTGCGTTCCAAGAGTTCACGAGCATAGCCCTCGAGGACATGACCTTGTTGGGTGCACCTCTAATTTCAGGTCCAGCTGTGAACATGGTCGTTAATTCAAAGGCCAATGACATCGAGAGGGCAATCGGAAGATTGTCCTTGCTTTATACACATGACGCTCTGGTTCTGCTGAGAAACAGTTTAAGTGTACCGAAGCTCTTGTACAGTCTGCGCACAGCCGTCTGCGCTGATTGCCCGGGCTTGGCTCGGTTTGATCAACTGCTGAGAGAAGGACTGTCAACCATTTTAAATGTGGACTTTGACGATGACCGCTGGCTCCAGGCTTCTTTGCCGGTGAGAGATGGTGGTCTGGGAGTTCGTTGTGCATCTACGCTGGCACTTTCTGCCTTTCTGGCTTCTGCTGCTAGTACAAGCGAACTCCAGGCATGCATCCTACCAACAGAGTCTGCTGAGGAACCATATGAACTTGCGAGTTCAGCACTTAACGCTTGGAAGACCCTGACAGATGCAGAACCACCAACAGGATCAGCGATTCATCGCCAGAAAGAATGGGACCTCCGATTCACAGACAAGGCATGGAAAGGTCTGCTGGATTCCAATAACAATCCATGCGACCGTGCTCGCCTGCTGGCCTCACGAGCACCTCATTCTGGAGACTGGATGCTAGCGCCCCCTGTGACTGCCCTAGGCCTGCGCCTCTCAAACGAGGATGTACGACTGGCAGCCGGGTTGAGGTTAGGAACGACGCTCTGCGAGCCACATTTGTGTCACCAATGTCAAGAGAGCGTCGACGCAAAAGGGCTCCATGGACTAATTTGTAGAAGAGGCAGCGGAAAACATCAACGACACAGCATGTTGAACGATGTCATCTGGAGAGCTCTTGGCAGGGCGAAGATTCCAGCGCAAAAGGAACCTCTCGGCTTGCTAAGAGAAGATGGAAAGCGACCGGACGGCGTCACGCTCATTCCTTGGACACGTGGTCGATGTCTGGCATGGGATGTGACAGTGCCCGACACCTACGCCAAGTCACATCTTGTCGACACATCTATCAGAGCTGGCGAAGCAGCCGAACGCGCAGCTAAGACGAAGAGGGCCAAGTATTCCACCATAACCAACACCCACGACTTCGTAGCCCTCTCCTTGGAATCCGGCGGCGCTTGGAGCAGTGAAGGACTGCAGTTCATCTCAGAGTTGGGTAGTCGAACGAGTGCTGCAACCCACGATCCAATGGAGACGTCATTTCTGTTCCAACGTATCTCAGTTGTTCTTCAGCGTGGGAACGCAGTCTGCCTCTTCGGGACATTGCCAACACTCCATTAGCTCATCATGGGCGATAACAGCATAATGTGAAACATATATAATAATAATAATAATAATAATAATAATAATAATAATAATAATAATAATAATACCTGACAACCAAGCAGCGTACAAACAAGCCTCTTGGGACAAGCCGCTGGTGAAGAAAGTGAAGGACTTCCTGATCGACTCGTGATCGACGTACCATCAAGCAAGACTTAAAGCGGCTGCAGCGCCTCATGCAGACGACTGGCTATTCGCACTTCCGATATCATCATGTGGATTGTTAATGGATGACGAAACGATCAGAGTAGCGGTGGGTCTCAGACTTGGATCGATGATATGCGAGCCTCAGACGTGCCCATGTGGGTCGAGGGTGACGGCAGATGGTTCGCATGGCCTATCATGCAGTCTAGGCCCGGGCCGAATTGCCAGACATGGGACAATTAATGACGTCATAAGCCGAAGTCTTACGCAAGCTGGAATGCCTAACATCAAGGAACCATCAGGACTTTCACGAACGGATGGCAAAAGACCAGACGGCTTGACACAGATACCATGGCGAGGGGGGGCGTAGCCTCGTATGGGACGCCACCATAACAGACACTGTTGCTCCATCATACATCCAGGCGACGGCTGCTGCGGCAGGGGCAGCAGCGGAAATGGTGGCCACAAGAAAGAATGCGAAATACGTCCACCTGCTGACCAACCATCATTTTGTACCAGTGGCTTTTGAGACCCTTGGCCTCATTAACATCAATGGACTAAACTTTATTAAGGATCTGGGTAAACGTTTAACACTAAGCACTGGAGATATTGGAGAGACATCTTATCTTTTCCAACGCCTAGCTACCGCAATCCAACACTTAAATGCGGTTGCCTTCAGAGGCACATTTGCCCTGCCACACACTGCCGAGTGAGTTGCCGTTCCAGAAAATCCTCACATCTCCGGATATTGTTTGTATCACCTGAGAGATTATTAATACCTCGGGCACAAAAATAAATAAAATAAAATTCATAATAATAATTTAAAAAAAAGAATAATAATATAATAATAATAATATTAATAATAATAATAATAATAATAATAATATTAATAATAATAATGCGGGCTGAGACTTGGTGACGAGGTGGTCAGAGTCGCGGTTGGTCTACGCCTTGGCGCTCCTCTTTGCGAGCCGTACAGCTGTGTCTGTGACTCTCTTGCATGGGTTATCCTGCGGGTTGG
Organism: Bimastos eiseni; assembly: GCA_959347315.1. Taxonomy (NCBI): domain Eukaryota; kingdom Metazoa; phylum Annelida; class Clitellata; order Crassiclitellata; family Lumbricidae; genus Bimastos; species Bimastos eiseni. The sequence continues at coordinate 159,915 of OY365807.1, read as the reverse complement.
GACCAGGTCGCTCTTCCAGATATGCTTCTCTGAATTACCTGGTTTTTCGGAGCTGAGTTCGAGTCGGCTACCCCTCCGCAAAGAAACCTGTGGGCCCCTTGAGAACCAACGGCAAGAAACTTAACAGTCTTACTCTTATCCCATGGAGGGCCGGGCGAAGTCTGGTATGGGATGTAACGGTGACAGACACACTGGTCGCTTCATACCTACCGAGTACTTCTCAGACGGCTGACGCAGCGGCCCAGTTAGCGGCTGCTCGGAAGAATGGCAAATACATCGAACTCGCAGCAGTCCATCACTTCGTCCCTCTGACCTTCGAAACCATCTTCCTTGGTACGGAACCTCAGCACAATATCTGGTGATGAACGCGAGACCTCCTATCTCTTTCAGCGCCTAGCCCTCATGCTCCAGCGATTCAATGCGGCTGCATTTCGTAGTACATTTGCAACAATGGACCTCGACAACGAATAGGGGCCTTCCAGGCGTTTTAATAATATTCTTAAATAATGTTCTAGTCCCTCAGCGATCCTATGTACCTCGGGGCAAAAAACAAATAGTAATGATAATAATAATAATAATAATAATAATAATAATAATAATAATAATAATATTATTATTATTATTATTATTATTATTATTATTATTATTATTATTAATAATGATATATATACGATTATTAGCGGACATGGTGGGCGGAACATTTTTAATGTCCGACTATTTAGCAAAAATACCGCGTAATCGAGTAATCGTCAGGGTTGGTTTTTAGCATCGTCTAATGGATTAACAACCCGAGACCCGATTGATTATATTCACCACATCTTATTCGCCAAGACCACAACACGATTGGTTTGTCAAACTTTCGTTTCAACTTATATGTAGCCGTGCATTTGAATTGATGGCCGCTTGCCATGATTGAAGGCCAGCGACGTCAACGTTGCCAATGGCAACGATTACTGTTTAAATGGCGGCGCATTTGAAAACAAACCGAATTGAAACTCAGATGATTCAAAAACCATGTAAGGGCCAGGGGGATTGCGGGGTGTGTTGGTTGTCCTTCAAAACCCATGCCTCAGATGGCACGATGCACCGTCACGGCCCTCGAACCGCCCCTTGTCCAGGTTCTGACAAGCCACCGGCGGGCGGACGGCCCTTTAAAGCATAATACCACAAGACAGTCGTCTTCCACCACTAGCGTGCAGATCCCTTTCTCACGGGTTCTGTCAACGGATGTTGGGCAGATCGCTTCTCACCTCTCACATCCTGCTTCACCCGGTCTTCTCATTAAGAGAATCCCAAAAGCAGCAAGGCCATCTTGTGCTGTTCTCCTGGCCGATATAATCCAAGCAATTGTAAGAGAACCAAATTGCGTTGCAAAATGCAGGCCTGCAAGATTTGCAGGCCTTCGGTGGATCTGTACTAGTGAAGCCAAGAAGAGGTGGACGAAAGCACAACATGACCAAGATGATTTTGTCCCGCATCACTGAATGGGGACTGCAGAGGCCAGACCAGTCGACTAACGATGAATTGCCATTTACGTCAAGTCGTAGGCTCAAGTCCGCTAAATGCGACCGCGCCAGATATTTAGCCTCAACAGTTGCAAGCAAGCTGGAGGAAGGCAATTTCAAAGCAGCCATCCGTCTCATCTGCAGCGAGGATGAGCCGGCGCTGGATACACCGGAAACTCTTAAGAAAAAGCACCCGCCTGCGCCAGTGGACAGGAGAACACCGTGTGATCCATACCGTTCGGATCGCTTCATCCCGCTTCAAGTTTCTATAGAAGATGTCGCTAGAGCAATCTCCTCTTTCCCTGCGGTTTCGGCTGGTGGTCCAGATGGCATAACTCCACAACACTTAAAGGATCTGATAGCCTATGGAGTAGATGACAACATCGTGCAACATCTATCTGACCTTGTCAATCTGCTCCTAAAGGGAGGTCTATCCGAAGAGGTGAATGAGGTCATCTATGGGGCAAACCTTTTAGCACTGAGCAAGAAGGACGGAGGCATAAGACCGATCGCCGTGGGCTACACGTGGCGTCGTCTGGCGGCAAAGTGCGCTAATTCGGATGCGGTAACAAGGCTGTCTCAACTGCTCGCCCCCATTCAGCTTGGGGTAGGCATTCCAGGAGGCGTTTGAGGCAGCTGTCCATGCGACACGTCGTTGGATTTCCACAATGCCTGAGGACAGCGTCCTAGTGAAGCTCGACTTCGCCAATGCCTTTAACACTCTGCGCAGAGATAGTCTTCTAGAGGCAGTTGCTAGAGAGATCCCAGAGCTCTACCACTTTGCTCACGCTGCCTATTCAAACCGTCCACTGTTGCGCTATGGTTCAAACATAATTCGATCCGAAGAAGGAACGCAGCAAGGCGATCCTTTGGGACCTCTGGAATTCTGTCTTGTGCGGCAACCTATTCTGATGAAGCTTCGATCGGATCTGCGTATCGGATATCTGGATGACCTGACATTGGGAGGTAACAAGAAAACAGTGGCCGACGACGTAAAATTAATCGAGCAGGAATCAAAGAATCTGGGATTGCTATTGAACCGCAGCAAATGCGAAATCACGTGTCACAACACCCAGATGCCGAACAATGACCCTGCGTTCCAAGAGTTCACGAGCATAACCCTCAAGGACATGACCTTGTTGGGTCCACCTCTGATTCTAGGTCCAGCTGTGAACATGGTCGTTAATTCAAAGGCCAATGACCTCGAGAGGGCAATCGGAAGATTGTCCTTGCTTTACACACATGACGCTCTGGTTCTGCTGAGAAACAGTTTAAGTGTACCGAAGCTCTTGTACAGTCTGCGCACAGCCGTCTGCGCTGATTGCCCGGGCTTTGCTCGGTTTGATCAACTGTTGAGAGGGACTGTCAACCATTTTAAATGTGGACCTTGACAATGACCGTTGGCTCCAGGCTTCTTTGCCGGTGAGAGATGGTGGTCTGGGAGTTCGTTGTGCATCTACGCTGGCACTTTCTGCCTTTCTGGCTTCTGCTGCTAGTACAAGCGAACTCCAGGCATGCATCCTACCAACAGAGTCTGCTGAGGAACCATATGAACTTGCGAGTTCAGCACTCAACGCTTGGAAGACGCTGACAGATGCAGAACCACCAACAGGATCAGCGATTCAACGCCAGAAAGAATGGGACCTCCGATTCACAGACAATGCATGGAAAAGTCTGCTGGAGTCCAATAACAATCCATGTGACCGTTCTCGCCTGCTGGCCTCACGAGCACCTCGTTCTGGAGACTGGATGCTAGCGCTCCCTGTGACTGCCCTAGGCCTGCACCTCTCAAACGAGGATGTACGAATGGCAGCCGGGTTGAGGCTTGGATCGAGGCTCTGCGAGCCACATTTGTGTCACCAATGTCAAGAGAGCGTCGACGCAAAAGGTCTCCATGGACTAATTTGTAGAAGAGGCAGCGAAAAACATCAACGACACAGCATGTTGAACGATGTCATCTGGAGAGCTCTTGGCAGAGCGAAGATTCCAGCGCAAAAGGAACCTCTCGGCTTGCTAAGAGAAGATGGAAAGCGACCGGACGGCGTCACGCTCATTCCTTGGACACGTGGTCGATGTCTGGCATGGGATGTGACAGTGCCCGACACCTACGCCAAGTCACATCTTGCCGACACATCTATCAGAGCTGGCGAAGCAGCCGAACGCGCAGCTGAGACGAAGAGGGCCAAGTATTCCACCATAACCAACACCCACGACTTCGTAGCCTTCTCCTTGGAATCCGGCGGCGCTTGGAGCAGTGAAGGACTGCAGTTCATCTCAGAGTTTGGTAGTCGAACGAATGCTGCGACCCACGATCCAATGGAGACGTCATTTCTGTTCCAACGTATCTCAGTTGTTCTTCAGCGTGGGAACGCCGCCTGTCTCTTCGGGACATTGCCACCACTCACTTAGCTCGCCCACATGGGCGATAACAGCATAATATAATAATATTAATAATAATAATAATAATAATAATAATAATAATAATATTATTATTATTATTAATACCATTATTATTATTATTATTATTATTATTATTAATAATAATAATAATAATAATAATAATAATATTATTATTATTATTAATACCATTATTATTATTATTATTATTATTATTATTATTAATAATAATAATAATAATAATAATAATAATAATAGTATTAATAATAATAATAATAAATAATAATAATAATAATTATTATTAATATTATTATAATAATAATTGTTATTATTATACTAATAATAATAATAATAATAATAATAATAATAATAATAACACTAGTATTAACAATATTAATAAAACCAACCAATGACCTAATTCACGAGGGATCATTTGCACCTCGGGGAAAATTACATTAATTCTTCTTGATAGAATTATTATTAGTTATATGTTCATAATGTCTGGCATAAACAGAGAGAAATTGTTTCGTCGTGACAGCCTCTTGATGCCTTCTTGTCTTTATTTTCTTGAGGTCGAGTTGAACCGTAGACGCGAGGCCGACTTCCAGAAACTGCACAGGGAACTGGATGAGAGCCACGGACAGAATGAAACGCAGCAGGCGATATTTCGAAAGAAACACCAAGACGGACTCAACCAACTAACGGAGCAGATCGAACAGCTTCAGAAACTCAAACAGAAGTAGGTCGTCAAAACATACAGGAACATTCCAGAACATGCGGGAACATGTCATAACGCATCAGAACATATTAGAACATATCGGAATGCATGTATCATATCACTTCATAATAAGTGTTCTGATTTGTTCTTGTATGTTCCAATAATTTTAGAACAAACAAGAACAAAAGCAATCTTCTATATTCCAACATCATTAGAACATGCAGCAACAAATCAGAAGTTTTAAAAAGTATAAAAATCAGTTAGACATTTCTTGACATTTAAGAAATAAGTTTAA